>JBBPBX010002166.1:68518-84245 GCA_038048925.1 Garcialebias charrua | reverse complement strand
GGGGGGGGGTGAATCTCTTTTTTAAGTTAAAAGAACAACGATTTTTAAGGAACTGAAGAGATGTTTGTGTGTTTCCATGGAAATTTTTTTTATAAATAAAGCTAAATATTTTGAAAAGCATAAAAGCTACAACTAAAAGTCATAGGAGACAGGACCCATCCCCTAAATGAGCGGATAGTTTTGATATTTGAACGGCTAAAATGGCACACAGTACGTAAACGTAGGTAATATGCAAGAAACTTAAAAAAGTTAATAAACAGAAAAACAACAGAGTGAATTCTGAACCAGCGCTCAAACAATGAAATAAAATAAATGTTGGTGCGGTTCAGCTCGTTGTCCTGCATGGAAATACAGCAGTTTGCATTCATGCAAACAATCCTGTCCACGTGCGCGCGCTTCAGCGGACCTGCTTTTCGTTGACTAGAGCTAATAAAAAGAGTTTCTCAGGACGTGCGCTGCCCGGGGCGCTGTAAAACAATCTGCCTGAACAGCTCCGGGAGGCTGAGATTGGCACGGCAGTGGCTCCTCGCTAACTCCTCTGGATGCACGCAGGGAGTGAAGGTCATGTTCTCCAGCTCTGACATTCTCAGATGTACCGACACAAGGCTCCACTCAGATCCTCTCCCCCCGCGCAGGCCTTAAAAATGTCCCCTCCTCACTGAAGCGTACAGCTATTGTCTGAAGAACAAGTGTTTGCTGACAAGTCCATTACACTTTTTTGAGAGATTATGAAAGGTGGCATTCACTTTTTTTTTCTCCCCGCTGTCTCCTCACATCTCCCTCTTTCATTTTCGCTCTGGCTTGCTCCGGCCGTCTCTTTCTAAACAGGCCAGCGGACAAAGTGTTCAGTCAAGCCTTCTAATCGCCAGCTCACATGGGTGAGTGGAGTCCCAACTTTTCCCGTCTGCCCCGCTCCACGCTGCATTTTTCCCTTCTCGTCCACTCCTCCTTTCATTTTATTTCAGGCAGCAGTAAAACATAAGGAGGGGTTTAAAATCACGTATTGTCTTCTATGCTGAATGAAAGGCACAAAAGGATTAACACAAGTGGATGTCAAACCAACAGGCCTGAAATGCTAACTGTGCTATGATTGAAGTGTGCGCCTGAACTCCAGCATCAAAAACTTTTTGTGACGCAGACAGGTTCTATTTTCAGCCATGGCCAAAAAGAAGGGGAGGTTTGTGGAGCCTCCAGCAGGCTGAGGGGGGCGTTCAGGACCTCTACCTTAAGACTCCGGCTTATTTCTCAAGCAAACATGATTTGCTGCAGCTTTACCGGCCTGGGAACATTTAGTTCAGTCGCACGAGTACACAAACGTTCTAACTCCAAAACACCTGCCGCCCAGTCTAATGAACGTTGTGCTTGTTTGAGATGCACACGTGAAAACAGAGACTTCAGCGTGATTCAAAGAGTTGCATGAAGTTCATCGTGCATTCGGTGTTTTCCTTGCAAGGTGGAGCCACAGTATGAAAACAAACAGAACCTCGAGCCCCGTTCCATCCCAACCTGCACCTTGTAGCCAGGCTCAGATAATAAACAAGAAATAGCTCCTGCTCAGCAGGAATGCACTATGGGACTGCTGGCTGTCCGTGGTGCAGCTTTGGGCTCACGTGTCCAAACAGACCAAATATTCGCTCATCCTGCGCAGGGAGCGTTCTCAGTTGTGAGCGAGTGCAATCACCAGGGACAACTGAGAACCTGCCAGTAACCTTGTTTCCATCTATTTTCATTTCGAATTTTGAGCTAATTTTTGAAATCTCGCAAATATGTAAATACAAATTAATGAGAAGCAGAAGTGTTTCCATCAACTGGCTTGTAGCGCATCTACCAAGCCACGCACAGCGTCATTACGTCAGACGTCAGCGTCATTACGTCAGCGTTACGCATGTCTACAGTAAACAGGAAGTAGCGGTTGAAAACAGAACCCGACCACACATCTCGTCAAAATGGAGAGAATATTTCAGGTATGTGTTGCTATCGGGCAAGTTGTATTTATTCTGTCATGCCAACTAGTTTTAGCGATGTTACATGTTGTCCGGAGCGGAAACAGCTGATCAGTCACATGACGTAAATGTTCGCTACGGCAGAACTGAGTCGGCAAATCTGTTTCCATCTGTCGTTTTGCGCATCAGCTCTGTTTCGAAACCCCCAAAAACCACCTCAAGCGAGCGTATCAACTTTGGGGCGAATTAGGGGAAGTTAAATCGCATTTTGCCGTTTCCATTCAGCTTTTCTGATGCGATAGTTCAAAATGCGCAGCTAGAAACCTTGATGGAAACACGGCTACTGTGGAAGGTGCACTCAGGGAAACAAGAATCCTGTACCAACTAGTGCTGTGCGATATGGAAAAAAATCATATATCATGATATGGACTTTTTTTTATATCGCAATAACGATATATATCACAATATACCACAATTAATTTAGTATTTGGTTTGTGTCGTGGTTTGGTTGTGTTGGCGTCGGGCGAGGGAACGGCCTTGTGACAAAGTTTGCAGATTACCGTTTTCTGCTCCGTGTCAGACTTCTTGAATCCAAAATGTACCCAAATAACAGACGTTCCCCCTCTTTTTGGTAAAAGTTATTCTTCTTGGGCTGCCTGCGCAGCTGTTTCTCCTTGTTGTGACACCGGCTTCATGCCCCTGCATCTCCGTTGCTCTCGAGTTTAACAACGTAAAGCCAGAGGTGGGTTGGAACTAGTTACATTTACTCAGTTACATTTACTTAAGTAGCTTTTTGAGAAAACTGTACTTGTGAGAGTAGTTTAAATGTGAAAGACTTATACTTTTACTTGAGTAAATTTTAGGGGAGAAAACCGCAACTTTTACTCAGTTACTTTGGGCTTTCTGCCGATCGCTACAGTTACTTTTGTTTCAAGTATGTAAAAACATTCGCAGCAAAATTATTGCGTAACTTATTGTCACCTGACATGTAACCAATCAAGTGAAGCCAACCAGTCACGTGACCACAACAAACTCTCCGCGCGGGCCATGTTGAGTGACGTCGGAGATTTTGGTAAACAGTTAGTGCTGTTCATAGGATGTCAAAATGTAAGAAAATGAGTTCCAACATTTACTGGTAGAAACAAAGTTTTGCAGAAAGTCAAGTTTATTATTATTTAGCTGAATTATTTGGGCTACAGTTGCCTTTGTGTTTTTTATTTTTATTTACAACAATGTAAAAGATAAGTGGTTTATTTCTAAATCCCTTTGGCTGGTATTGCCTTTGTGTTTTTATTTATAACAATGTTTGTTCAGTCTCATTAAAAGTTATGTTTCCTTGTAAATCCATTTGCATGTTATAATTTTATGACACAAGATGGTACTCCACAGCTACTCACTACTTGAGTAGGTTATAATCAAAGTACTTTATTACTTTTACTCAAGTAAATTTTTGGATGCTTACTCACTACTTTTACTTGAGTAATATTTGGTTCAAGTGACAATACTTTTACTTGAGTAAAAATTTTGAATACTCTACCCACCTCTGCGTAAAGCATGTGTCGCAAACCCACGCGTGCGTCAAACATAAAGCAGCGCCGTCATGTCGCAAAACCACAACATGAAGCTTCTTTGCGTACGTTTTTTTTAATTCTTATTTATCACATATATAAACTGAGTTTAAAAGCAAAGTGACAACACCAATACATTTCATCGTAACCTACTTTATTTATTTGCATGAATAATTAATAAAATTGTTTTATAAACGATAGAGACGATAGAACGATAGACACGTTTCTATCGTCCCCACAATATATATCGTCATATCGCACAGCACTAGTCCCAACATCTACCTGAACGGTCGCACATGGAAACCACACGACTGATAATTAGGACGTCTAGGTTTGAACCGGCACCTGAAGTGACGGTGAAACGGCAAGCGTGAGTCAGAGGCCAATGTGGGGAACGCTCAGCCAGACACAAGACAGAGGGGAGCTTCACGCTGTTCGTTCCTTCCAACCCATTAGGCCTCGTGCGCTCGCTTTCAGAACGTCCTGCTCAGCGACAGCGGCGCACACTTTAACGTCTGTGACAACTGGGTCCTGTCTCAGTGTTTCCATCAATGTGTGCGCGCTCGCCTCCCGCTGCAGCCATGACGATGACACCGTCGCACTTTCATGCGTGCACTGCACACACCCGTCTTTCCAGTCATGCAATTTTTTTTTCTTTTTTGTTAAAGGAAACAAAAATACACTGGATTACAGCGGGACAATGGGCACAGGCGGGTCACCACGGCAACAAGCAGAGAGGTGCTGGAGCAGGGGTTGTGTGTATGGATTGTGTCTGAAGTACTGATTTTGGGGTAAAAGAGGGGGCTGTTACGGAAGCAGCTGTTGCATTTAATTAGTTTATGTTACTCCTGTGTCACCCTAAGTGTAGTTTCCTAAAAAGATAACTCAAGATATCACGCACTGTAGATACTTGTGAAAATCTCCGTGATGTTCTGCCCTTTTAATCGTCACTTTAGCTCCTTGTTATTTCAGCATCCCACCCCTTTTCACTGCCCTTCAACCTCTTCTGAGACCCCCTCCCTCTCTCTCCATAGGGGATACTTCTTCCCTTTCAGGCCCCTGCCATCTCTCCCTTTACTTCCCCTCCTCCGTTGTTGTTTTTTTTCCTCGCTCTCCCCTGGCCACTCATCTGTCTCCACAACATGCGCTTGTGCCTTTCACAAAATTTTATTCAAAGCGACAACAGGACAAACGTAAAAGCTCAAATCACTACAATCTGATAGAAATGAGCAACACAGGAACAAACTAACAGCACAACAACCAGTCACTTTGTTTTTTTTATACTCCTTTTCTTTTCCTTTCTCACATTTATTTATCAACACCTTTACTAACTTTTTTACATCTTAGATTAAAAACAAGAAAGATCTGATTATTTTTTTTTTTTTGTAAAATGAACAAGAAAAGTTTTGTAGGAACACAAAGACTCCAACAGGACAAGGGGCTTCAAATTAAAACAATCGATCACTCACTGGTATCGTGTTGTGATTTCATGCGTGAGGCTACCGTACTTGGTGAAGTTAACACCCAAGATAGTGCGAACACAAAAATGGTGCGCTAGCTCCAACAGTTTCATAAAACCAAAACGAAGATGGATGCACGATATAGGATTTTTGGCCGATATGCTGATATGTTAAAACTTATTTGGCCAATAAATGATACCAATACCGATATTTTCCCCCTAGACCTACTTACAGAGACGACATAGCTTTCTCTGCTGTGGAATTAAAATACTACATTATTCTGCATGGTCTTTGTCAATTTGACCTGCTACAAAATGTAGATGCCAAAAAGAGAGATGAAAATGATGTAACACTATATAAATATACATTTAAAAAAACAGCGCCTTTTATATCGGCGAGTTATTTTGATGGAATAGCCGATGTCCGATACTTAACTTTATCGCTAATATCGTCCGATATCGACACCATGCCGATAATATTGTGCATCCCTATTTGTAAATGAGTATTATCTTACCTGTTGCAGATAGCGTTTTAATCAAACTTTTTGTTAACCACAGGACATTTGAGTCCAACCAGATTGACGAGCTAACTGCTAGCCTTACAGGGCTAAATCACACTCTAATCTCTAAATGTAATAGTATCTCATGCAAACACTAGCAAATTCTTAAACAGCCTCCATTTTCTCTATAGTTTTCCAACAGGAATATTAAAGTATTCCTGCAGGAAGTGCCTCATGCTGCATCGTAAGTGTTATAGCTAGCTGCCGCAATGACGAAAAAGGCTTATATTTATAGATAACTAACCATGTTTCACACAATTAGTGGCTACATTAAGGTTTACAAAATAATGTATGCATGAACCGTTGTTATTTTTAAAGATTTGAGTTGAGTTAAACAGCAGCAAGCTGTTCAAGCAAACAAGTCATAGTTGCCGTTAGCTCGTCAATCAGTCTGTTTCTCTACAACAAAGTTGTTAAAACATTATCTATGGCAGGTAGGAAACCTAAAAATCTGAATTGTGAAAATAGCTTACAAAAACAGTGCAGATAGTTGTCCTTTAATATTTAAAAAATATGTAACATGACAGTTTGTTGTGAAAAAAGAAAAGACAGCTTTACCTTTCCAAACTGATCAAAGTATTGCTTCACGTCTTCGACGGTGGTATTTACGGACAGCCCTCCAACAAAGATCTTCTTTGTCCTGGTAACCAGCTAGCAACACAAGAGGGGAAAAAAGAGGTAATTTTTCATCTGAACTAACGTTAAATATGTTGTGGAGGCAGGTGAAAGAGACTTTGTGTTGGTTTATTAGGTCTGGAGGCTCATTTTAAGCTAATTCTGCTGGTTTAAAGTTGTGCGTAGGTGAGTATTGTCTGTGGCTCAAGTGTGTGTGGTGTGTGTGATTTCTGTGGGCAGCACAGAGGTCAGGGAGCAGAATCCAGGGTCACGATCTCAGGCTGAACGAGTGACTTGCAGCTCCTTTTAGGTCACGTGCCCGACTCTTATCCCAGCCATCCAGAGCTGAAGGATTAGGAGTGATATATGACATCATCACCTCGCTGTTAACTCCTCGTGGGCGCACTCACCTTAGGCTGAGCTCGCCTGGGAAACGCCACCTTTGGGTCAATCTGCAGGAGAGAGATAATAAAGATAAAAAGGAAACATAAATTTAAAGACTGACTGATTGAGTTGTTTAAGAATCAGCATTAAAAACTAAACTGCTGTTGTTTCCTTTCTGGGGCTGCTTTTTATGTTTGGACATTTAATTTATGTTTAGGCCTCATTACCTCCCACTGTGTTACAACCCAAAAACAAAGCTTCAAATTGAATTAATAAAGAGCTTTGAAGTGAAAATGTTGCATTAAAAGCTCACTCAACGCAATCACAATCCATTGTATAAATAAAATGTGTCAAAATTCCAATTTTCAATTAAAAAATAAAATTTCCCATTATCAGAATGTCATTTAGCTTGATTAAAAAGTCTGTTTCAGTAATTATGTTGTTCAGTGTCCCATTTTCTTCTGTAAAGTGCAAATATAAAGTATTGCAGTTTAATGATTAAAAATAATAATAAAGTCTCAGGGTCTGAAACTGTGTCAAGAACTGTTCAAGTCTAGAAATAGAGCATATGCTAATCTGTAAATATGTATAGTAGACACTTATTTATGCGAGTCCAAACAGAACCGCCCAAACCACCGGGCAAAATAACCAAATTCACATGGAGGCAGACTGCACATACTTTGAAATATACGAGACACAACTAAACGCACGTCAGACACGAACTAGACGGAACGGGGCAGCCTGGAATCTAAAATAAGCGCTTAATATTCTGAATACATTTAAGACGTGTGCGGGTTTTTTTTCTAAATCGCACAAATCCTGACAACCCCTCCATTTTGGATTAGTCAGATTTGACTGTATCCACATTTCTTCCTGCTGGAATGTCTCAGCAGTGGTCAAGGTTACAGATAAAATGAGAAATAAACGAGTTATTGAAAGAGCTGGCCTTTAATAATGCTAAATATGCAAAGCCCAGTTTGGCATTTTAAATTTGTGTGGAATCTTGTGTTATTCACTCTCAAGCTAACGAGAGAGACGATTTTAGGTCACAGGACCTGGTAGTGTCTTATAGTCTTAGTTTCCATCTATGCTGTAATAATTGGATGTGTGAAGCAAAGCCCCATGGGTCTCACTCAACCTCTATAGGACATATTGAACTGCTATTGGCATCTAAAAAGAGCCCATCAAAGAGCCAAACTTAATTACATATAATACGGACAATACGACATTACTAAAGAGGACATTGTTCAATATAAAAGAAGAAATCCTTCCATCTCTTATCGGTGATAAGTGCCTGCTTCTGATGACAAATAGACAGGGAAATACATCCAATACGAGAGGCCTTTAAGTGCCTCGGATTTAACGCTGCTTAGAAAGCACGACGCCGTGTGACTTCGATGCAGCTGCAGCGCCCTTGGAAGGAATTTGAGAAGGACTTCACACCTTGAAGCGGGAAGCGACGAGGAGAAGAGTCATGCCACCCCCAGCTGGTCCAAGCACAAAGACAAAGGTGACAAGGACGCACAAAAGCAGCCAACGGCAGCGAAGCAGTGCCACAGAAACTGGCTGCACAGCGTTTCTTACTAGATCTGAACTCATTGGGATAAGCAACGTTTTTGATTTGATATAATGGGACCAAAACATTGTGCTTAATTTGATCATTTACAGTGAAAATAACGGGACACATAAAAAACAAGACAGGAAAAGCAATAAATAAATAAAATAAAATCGTCAAATAATTAAAAGAATACAGACACAACAGATCAAATAAATACAAAAAGACGGTAATTATTATGTGTTTATTCTGGTGCAAAGTTGGCAGCAGGTTCCCGGTTTTTAAGTCCTGAGCGGTACCAGCCTTTGGTGTTCTGGTCAGCCCACCTGCCTTTAAATTGCTAGACATGACTGGAGGTGCGGAGCGGCCTGAGGCGACTGCAGCAGAGACGAGCTACGAGCTGACAGTGACGGCGAGCACACAACAAAACGCGTCTCACACGAAACTGCAGTCACATAAACAGTAACAAAATAAAATGATTAACAGCTTTTTGTGTACATTTAGTATATGATAATTAAAAAAAACGAGTTATCTGTATTTTCAAGCTGTGAATTGTTTAAATAATTTGTCATTAAATCCTCAATAAAGCAAGATACATCTTATAGTTGCAATTAAACATAGTTTAAAATGTCTTGACTTGACTAAAATATTACCAGTACGGCTTAGGTGTACTAGCACAAGAACTCTAAGAAAACACCCGTAAGTAGTGATGCTACTAACTAAAACAGGTTAATGCACAATGCTACAGTGGCTAGCCATGCCATGCTGTTAAAAAGTCATTCTACACATCTAAAATATTATAGTTTCTACATCTAGCTGCTCTCAGAGGGGCAATAAATGAAAGCTAAAGCATCTATCAGTGTGGCAGATTAGCCTCAGGGAAGACAGAAGGCCACAAAGCAAAAGGTGAAATAACTTAGTCAGGTCACTGTTTTCAACACTCAGGAATAGCTCTTCAGAGGCTTCATGTGTGAGGAGAACGTTGGCCGTGGTGAAAAGGTGCTCGCGAGGAGAAAAAAATACTACAAGTAGGAAGGAAAGGGGGGAGAAGTTGCCGCTCTGAGCCTGGCAGAGAAGAGTTACAACCGAGTGTTTGTGAAATGGTCTGACTAGCATCCTGCTTCATGACATCCAATCTCCGCTCAATCTACGCAGCACAGTGACAGCAGAGCCTAAATTATGATTTTAGTGGTTTAGCTTCTCAAGACTACGCTAATCTACAGCTAGTAGTCACCTCACTTGGCGCAGAGCATCCACCAGAGTTACAAACTGTAAAACAAAACAAAAAAATAATAATTCAAATTAAAAGGAAAGTCATATCAACTGAGACCAGAGTGGAAGGTAAAGGGATAGTTCAGAACTGTTACCATGGGGTTTGGAGTAAAAAGGTTATGAGTAAATAATCTCTCACATGCTATTAATCTCATACGTTTTACACAAGTTCAGTGTTTCCCCTACTATTACAGTACACAAGCAGGCGCCTGTCAACAGAACCGAGCGCCCCGCCCATCAAACTCCACCCCCACAAGTGCCCGCACAGACATAGCGCTAAGCTAGCGTTGCACAATACAGACGCGCTAGCTAAAAAGCTATGACTATGGCGGCTGCACTTTGTTTCCACTCACGCAGAGCTGTCCCCCACTCCCTGCTCGAGCTGTCGGTACAGCGCGCAGTACAGACGTGCCGCCGCCCACCCCCTTCGTCGACAAAAATCGCAGAAGACATGAGCGCCCTGCCAAGGCGAGTAAATTAGGGAAAACACTGAAGTTTATTCAAAAACTATTTTATAAACCTTTACGTCGACAGTTTTGCATTTCATTGGTATTCTAGCAACTGCATTATAATGTTCCAGCAGAAAGTGCCACCAGGTTGGACTGGGAGTGTTACAGCTAACTGCTGCTGCCACTGTTTATACTTGTTTTAAAAAGGCAGCATACCACTTTGGCCTTGGCTCTACTCGGGCTAGCTGTTAGCTCACCAATCCAGTCAGCTAGGGCTGGGCCATATCATATCGTTCCTGGTAATACCGGTAAAAAAAAACTTGCCCGGGCAAAAAAGTTATATCATGATATGCTAATTCCATGACGTAATACGTCGGGGCGCCCCGCCCCCTTAATATCCGAGCGCTTCAAGCGACCAAACCGAACTGTGCACCCCCCCTCCTCCACCAGTCTGCATGCAATACTAGCTAGCTAAAATGCTAAAAACAAACAATGCGTCTCAGCTTCTCTCCCCCTGCTCTAAACTGCACAGGTACAGACAGATCCACTGTCTCCCCCTCCCCCCGCCCCGCTCTGAGCTGCGTGTGCGGGCTACGTCTCTCCCTCGCTCTAAAACTGTCGTTACAAACGCGCGGCTCAGCTGTCTCTGAGTTCTACAGTCGGTCCAGAGGCAGGTGATCATCAGACAGATCAGTTAAAAAAAATGAATCAGAAAAATGAATCATTCCTGCAGGAACAGAGGAAGCTGAAACACCAACAAGCTTCAGGGTCAGCTGATCACCTTGTTCTGGAAGTTATAGCTCATTTAAAGGCAACACATATTTTGTTGTAGGTTTCATTTATGCTCAACAGATTTTAAGCTTCATTGTATTTAGTTGTTTTAGGAAACTACACATGCACTTTAGTTTTTGTGGTGGATTTTGTTGATCTATATTTTGTGTAGACTTTTTCAATCTAAATAACAGATCATTTTTATTTTTTTATTTTTATACTTGGAGACCGAATACTGTACTTTACTAAATAAAATAATTTCAGTAAAATTACCCCTTGTTTTTTTAAATTTTATATAATACTGCAAAGCAACATGTTAAGTTAATTTTGTCAAATAAATCAATTTGATTATTATTCTTTTTTTTTGTTATATCACGAAATTTATCGTTATCCAGATAAAGCTCTGAAATATGACGATATAATTTTTTAGCCATATTGCCCACCCCTACAGTCAGCTATAAACTCCATTTCCCTAAAATGAGATGTTTCACAGGGCCATCTACAACAGGTAAGATACAGGTACTAACATTTCAAACATCTCCACACAACCCCACTTGTAAAGATCTGAACTACTGTTTTTTTTTTAGGGCAGAGTAAAAGCACAGGGAGGAAAACGAAGAGGATTCATTTAGAAAACGGAGAGAGCCCATGAGAAAGTGGGCCTGTCCAGTCGCAGCAGAGCAGCAGGGCCGTCCCAGCAGGCAGCCCCTCTGATTTCATTAATTAACAGGACAAAGAGTACAAAACAGATGGGCCCACAGAGGAACTGGGGCTCCCGTGCTACTCCTCACAAGCATATATACATATACCCGCATAAAGTAGCACATTTGCCCAGTGACATATACATGTAATTAAACTAGCACCGACACAGACTCGTACAAATATACAGCGCTGTGCCTTTTATAAATAGTCTCCAGTGCAGACATGTTGAAGGTCTGACACACATCAGACTGCCAAGATATTCGTGCGACTAAATGGCAAACACCCACGCTAATAAAAAGGCACCACAGGCTGCCCCATTAAGGCAGCATAATCAATAAGGGCTAAACAAAAAGCCATGAACACAAGCAGAGACAAAAAGGACTTGGCGTGTCAATACTACCACAGAGTGAGGGAAGACACTTGGTTTGGGCTCAGGCCAGCAGGGTCGACCTGCACACATCAACAACGGCACAGTAATTAGTTATCGAAGTGCGCTAATGAGGACCTCCGACCCAAACCTATCGCTACCCCATCCAAGGTGGGTGCAGCGTATGGAGGTTTTGCACATGTTGCGTCATCAAGACCGCCCCCGTGTCACACGTTAGGAGCAGGTCCGAGCTTTAGCCACAGGTCTGAGGCTGTGCACGGACCTCTGGCCCAATCCAGTTTGTTTCCTCCAATCCGATTAGTTGCTTTTCAGATCCATACTAATTACAGCACAGGAGCTGAGCCTCCCCCCCCACCCTATCCCTTGTATGCCCTACTCCCTCCACCCCCACCTTCAGTTTTGTCCATGTCAGCATTAACAGCTAATCTTCCAGTCAGGAACCAAGAACCACAGTCAGGTGTTGGACCAGTAGCTTGTGCAGAGAAAGCAGCTGTATCAGCATCAATAACCACCATGTTTTTAATGAACATTGATGCCAAAAACAGCAATTACCCACGATTACATCACATGGATTCTGTTGTACTTCATATTAAAAAATAAAAAATAACATACATCGATCGAAACAATCTAACAAATCCAACTGTTTGTCTTGTATTTACCGGGTAAGTACAAAGCACCTTCTATTCAGATTATTTTGTCCTTGTAAACAAAAATGGAAGGTTACCATTATTGATTGGAGGTATTATGTTGTAACAATACCATCTAAATACACAAAAATACTAAAGTATTACACTGGAGCCATTCCAAATACTGTAAGCTTGCAAAATGAATTTAACCTGTTACTTATAAATACAAGGAACCCTGCGTCACGTTACGTCCACGGAACAAGAGGTGGTCATTTTTCTGAGAATCTCTTCCCTCGCCTGTTTCTTCTTCCTGTAACTGGTCCCAGCAAAGCGCTTCAAACACAGAAAACAAGTGCCGAACCAGTTGTGCCCTCCTTTCTCTGTCCACAGAAACACAACAGCACACTCTGGCCCCGAGGCAACACTTTGGCCCCGACAGGAAATCTAACCTCCAAACAAAACAGCAGCCTCACCAGAGCTCCCTGAAAACAATAGACAAACCTCTTGTTTGTCTCTGATATTTGAAAGCGCAGGTGCTGACGCCATTTTCAACTGGGATTTCTCTCATCTGTGAGTTTTAATTTGAAGGAGTTTTTTTTTTTAAATACAGGCTGTAACCGTACTGTAAATGTTTCATTCTGCTTTTAACCGGTGGCACGGACCTTGCACCGGTTAATGAAGTTTACTTCCCACCCCGTGTCCCTCCCACACTGCTCCAGGTGCTCCATTACACCATCTATGCTGCTTCCCTCAAAAACCAAAGGCTTTAAACTAGGGCTGAATGATTTAGGCAAATATTCTAATTGTGATTTTTTATTACCTCAATATTGGGATTTAATATGCGATTAATTTTCAGTGTCTTCTTCTCATGTATTTTTCAACAAACACAAACAATAAATCTTTTTAAGTTGCCAAAAAAAACAACTGCAACTGTTTCTGCATTATTATTATTATTTTTGTACAGCTCCAAGATAGCAACTTGGCTAAAATGTGTGCACGAGGGCATTCTGCACCATTTATCCATTGTGTTCACTAAAGCCGTAAACTCAGGCTTGGTCACTTTATTAATGGGCATCATGTCTTTCGCTATGAACTCCATTATTGCTCCAGTTGTTTCCATGTGCCATTTCGAACTATGTTCATACAGAGTACCGTAATACCATCAAACAGTTTGGTCAGTGATCCTGTCGGATGGTACTTTGCTTACTTTAAGTTGAAGCACTGGTCGTTGGCATCCTAGTCATGCAACTATCATAAATGGCTTTGCTGTGTTGTTAAGTGTTGATAAAGATTTGTGGTGTTACATCGAGAGGTAGCAACAGCAGCAAGGCTGGTTCTGCACAATACATATCATTGCGCAGCGTCTTATTTTTATAGACAAAATAATTCCAAACAATGAACATGTTTCTTTCATCTCTTTGGTACCAAACTTTCAGATACATCAGCTTCTGTCAAGCCTGACGTCATTGTGCAACCGGTTAAAGCACAGTGTTGACTTCTCCCGCTCGCTCCCTGTTCTGTTTTGCTCCACTCAATCGAAAGTCACGTGACCAGATCACGTGACCAGTCAAATCGCAGCCTTCACAATTAGAAAATCTTGTTTTATCATATCGTGATATTATTGCAAATTAGGGGTGTAACGAGATCTCGTTGTACGAGATCTCGCGATATTAAACTCCCGCGATATCTCTCGTTGAGAGGTAACGTTGTCTCGCGAGATGCTAATGCTAGCAGAGCCCCTAGCAAGTCAGCGTCACGGACAGCATGGCTTCGCCGGATGAAGTTGCTATAGAAGACGCCCCAACTACTGATGGAGGGTGCCGCAGACGCCTCTACATTGATGGAGGGTCCCGGCGCTGCCGACGCTGCCCCGAATGTAAAGACACGCGTGTAAACACCGGTGTGACCGGTGTTGCCAGATAGAGTCCCACCCACCCAAAGCAATCTCTACCCGCAAAAGTCAGAAGGAAAATCGCGGTGAACCGCCCAATCTGGCAACACTGGTGAGTGACGGCTGCAGAGTCAGTTTTGGAAAGTCCTGCGTGAATATCTATTTTTTTAAACAAAGTTGAACGTTCTAAGGTCTAAGGAGATTCAATCAGTAAAATGAAGACATCAGTTGGGTTTGTAATACATGTTAAAACAGAATAAAAGCCTTTTTGCGGCATAAAACCGATCTTTGAAGTTTTCTTGAACTAATGTTAAAATCTCGTCTCGTTCTCGCGAGATCTGTGATTTTCTCGTCTCGTGAGTTTTGTGTATTGTTACACCCCTATTGCAAATGCAATTACAGTACAGTAATTGTTCAGCCCTACTTTAAACGAAGCAAAACTATTATAAATTAGTATTCTTCTTATTCCAAAGAGTACGGTAATGTCTCTCATGGATCTGATGAGTCCAGGTGTGTTGCAGAACACAATGTTGGAGCCACATGTGGCTCTTTAGACTCTCCACAAAGGATCTTTCAAGCGTTGTTGAAACTAACAAAACTAACTTAAACTGATTTTTTAAGATGTTATAGCCACAACAAGAACATGACTAGTTTTGTAAGTTTTCCTGTCATTTCCTTTGCAAATATGTGGATACAGGTGGTCCCCGACTTACGAGCGAGTTCCGTTCCTCCGAGTATCTCGTAAGGTGAAATCTCGTACGTCGGAACACGAAACACGTGTTCTCGTAAGTCCGGATTTTCGGTCGTAAGTTGGAACATTTATGCTAGCGCTACTACGAACACTCGTTTTTCATGACAAATGTTCATACTAGTTCATAAACATGCTCAGAAACATGTTTCCAAACGGTTAGCTAACACACTTTCATCTAAAAACACAAAAAAGTGCTGTATTTTTTTACAAATTTACTGCTCGTTCGCCAGCTCGTAAGTCCGGAACCTCGTATGTAAGAGCGCTCGTAAGACGGGGAATACCTGTACTAATACACAGAGTAAATTATACTCATTTTTGCTTTATGCTTTATTCCTTCAAAATACTCAATTGCTCCACAATAATAATAAAAAAGTCACATATGCCTGTACAGTTCAAATATTATACAGTACTGTATATAAATAGAGGTGCACCGATAAATCGGAAGGCCAATTTCCTTAATTTTGGGAGATCGGCTGATACTTACATGAGAAAATGATTTTATCGATTATTTGTAGTTTTAACAATTGTCTAAAGTTTGTTTATATTTCAGAGCACTACCTCATGACCAGCTAATACAAGTCTGTGTTGTTTCTAGGATGTTGTTCCAGAGTATGTTTTTCAATAAAATAAGATTAAAAAATTGAAGGTCATTGTGACCTTATAACACCTGACAGTGTCACTTATAAAACTAAATCGGTATCGGCAGGTCAGGCATTTTCAAAATCAGTGATCAGCCAGAAAACGGCAATTGGTGCGCCCCTAATACACACACACACATATATATATATATATA
>JBBPBX010002166.1:30118-44897 GCA_038048925.1 Garcialebias charrua | reverse complement strand
AGGGGTCATCCACCACTCGGCTCCATGTTCTCCTGGAGATAATCAGGAGGTTGGCAAGAGCCCGCGACCTGGAAGTGCCCGAAAAAGCGACCCAAACCACATTTACCCTTTTGACGGGAAGGTTTGCCACCCAGCACAGTGGACACGAGACCCGGTCTGGCCCTGTTTCCCGGCCGTGTCCGCCCTACTCTGGGGTTCAGCCAACGACCCCCTAAAGCTGAGGCCCTTGTCGCCTCCTACGTGGCCATCACCAAGGTAGAAGGACTCACGGACCAGGGCTTCCCCACCGTCCCTCCCCTAGAACCCAGCTTGTCTGCTGTCTTCGGGGTGAGAGCGGCAAAACACGTTGGCCGACGTATCACCCCACCATCCCACGGTGACCAGCTCACCACGAAGCTGACGGACAAAATCCATCAGTGTTCATCGCAGGTGGGGGCAGCAACTAACAACATCACTCTGTTAGCCCTTAGCATTGCTAAGGAGGCAAAGGAACCGAACCCGTCCTCCACAGAACTGGACAAGATTGGCACGGCAGCGGACACGATCACCAACCTGTGTGTAGCGCTTGCGTCGTGGCAACATTGTTGCAGAGACAGATGTGGCTGAAACTGTCTCCGTCCATTCCAGAGGACGTTAAAAAGGAACTACTGGAGGGTCCTGTGTCCCCAGAAGGCCTCTGCGGTCCCCATTTCCAGTCGGTCCTGAACCAGCTACAGTCCTCATCCGACACTTTGGAACAGGTGCAGAAACACGTGACCCTCCCCCGAGCAGACTCCCGTGCTGCTCAGACACCTGGCCGCTGGCGAGATCAAAGCAGGCTCCCCCTCCAGCAACAGAGACGCTCCATGGCCGCTGCAACTTTTTCTAGGGGCCCCCAATCAGCCTCCCCCAGAGGAAAAACGTCCCAAATGCATCAGAGACCTGGGATATTTCGAGGCAGAGGTCAACAACAGACTTAATGGTTGAACCAGACCTAGGACACACAGAGAAAGACAGTTTAAGAAATGACGGTTCGAGGGGAGGGGGTTGATGAAATGAGCAGTACAGTAGGTTTAAAGTGAAAAATAAAAACCTCTCTCAAAAAGCGGAGTTTTTCATTCAGACATGCTGAATTCATCTCTTCCGTTTTTTGTAAACACATCTTCCACACCTAATGAGAAGGTTGACCTGAGGCAACTTTTCAAAGGTAAACAAAAAGAAAAACTGTTTTGGTGTAATGCTACACAAACAGGAGCTGGTACAGCTGGGCTCAGTGAACTCTCCATGCACCCATCAGCCCCGCCTCCTCACCTGTCAGAGGAGACGAGCGCTGACAGCTGTCAGAAAACACAGAGTGGTAAGATGTTTAACAATAAGATATTGATCAAACAACACAAGGATTCTTCTGTCCCCACACACTCAGGTAATAAACATGAACCTGCAGTTAAAGCGAGAGCTTTATGCAGGGGTTACTCACCTCTCTCTCCTGTCAGTCTGACAGAAGCGAGCGCTGAAAGCGAAACCCCACGGAAGTGGCGCTTGTTTTGTTCACCCGCTATCGCCAGTTCTTTTACACAACCGGGCACAGCCAGGGAACATTGTAAGAACTGTTATGCAGAAGCTGATAAACGTCCCTTTTCACGTCAGCCTCCCATGGGTCAGTGTAGGCAATGCCAAATTGACGGCGGTAGAGGCTCATTTATTCTCCCTCACGAGACAAAACATTCACGCGCTCCCACTCTCAGGAGCCGTTTACACGGTGCATATTTTGAGTGAAACCGCTCCTTTCTCTCTGCGGTTCTGCCGATCGTTTACACGACACCAGTGGCCCCCCCTCTTTGAATCCGAAGGTTTCTGAACTCACCTCTCAGAGTGGAGGTTTTTTGCTGACCCCCCCGTTGATAACATAAACATCTCCCGCTGAGCTTTTGTTTGACCTACATGCGCGCAGCCCGCACGCGCGGACAACCGGCATTTCTGTCAACAACAATGGCGGCTGACACACACACACCGCTTTCTGAACTATGACTGATGGAATATATTTTGAGTCTCTTATTTAATTAATCTACACCTGAATCTAGGTGCATCTGTGTTGGAAGAGACACAGTCTGATCCAGTTCTAATATTGTTGTTTATTGAACGAGGTAGGCGGACATTTCACGTGTCACGCTACACAATAACATATGTACTAAATAATAACAGTTTAACAATAATAAACAGTATTTATGTTGTTAGTGTGGGAGATATATAAAGTTATCTGAGCTAAATGAAGCTATCTGGACTCAAGTTACGTCATTTAAATGATGCATAACATGCTGTGTGTTATTAAAGTTGAAAATGAACACACCAGGTTTATTTTTATTTATTTATTTATTCAACACCACAAACTGTATGTCACAAACACTGATAATTAAACTGAACACTATTAAAAACCCGTTAACCGAACTGTAATGACTTTAATGAACTGGACTCTGCTGTTTTCATCATGGATACTGGACCCACCCGAACCATCCGTTTGGTAGACAGCTCCTCGACCTCGCAGGAAAAAAATAAAAACTCAGTTGGTTGTTGTGTGATCAAAGTAAACACAAGCAAACGTTATTAAGAACGTTGTTTACCTGCTGTAAATCAGATGATTATCACGGACTAAAGTCTGACATCGTTGACGCGATTCTGGTCCACTCAGTGTCTAGTGTGGAGCTTGTTAGATGAAGCGGGTCCCGTTTGGCTTCAAATTTGTCGACTCTTATCCAAAATTCCAGCTTTAGCTTGTTAATTTGTTGTGTTGTTAGCTGAACTTAGCCACAGAGGAAAAGAGACTGAGGAAACACGCATGCGCATTAGGTGAGCAGTAGATTCATAAGGGCGGGGGAGTAGATTCATGATGACGGGGGAGTAGATTCATGAGTGAGGGGGGAGATTCGACCGGATGCATGTAAACACAGAATTTGTCCATGTCAACGCAGATCTTTTACTCTAATTGACATACCCAAAACCTCAGTTTACCCCCACCGTGTCCATGTAAACAGGGCCTCAGTGTGCAACGGGACGTGGCAGGAAACTTGCAGTCTGAACAAGTGACTGCATCGTTTAATACACCCTGCAGTTTGCGAAAACACCACCAAAATTCAACGGAGTGTTAAGAAACCAAGTTAACATCTCCAGGACAAGGTATAACCCTCTAATCAGAGCTGATGGAGCATCTAGAAAAATATGTGATTTCCAGAGTTCCACCGGGAAAGGAGAAAGCTGGTTTTTACTCCCAGTACTTCCTGGTTCCGGAGAAGTCNNNNTCAGACCAATTCTGGATCTGTCAGCCTTCAACAAATTCATCATGGAATGACCTTTTCACATGCTGACGGTGAAACGTGTTCTCGAATACGTGATGCAAGGTGAGTGGTTTGTGTCAATAGATCTGAAGGATGCATATTTTCACATCCCAATAATAAACAAACACAGGAAGTTCCTCCGTTTTTCCTTTCAAAGGGCCTGTTATCAATACAACTGCCTCCCTTTTGGGTATGTTTTAGGCAGAACAGAGGAGGAAACCTCTGACGTCATTGCTTCAGTTTGTCCGACCTCTCAGAACAGTAACAGCGCTGACAGTCATGAAATTATTAAGAATAATGTCAGCTTCGTACGTTGTTGTGCCGCTAGGGTTGTTGTTTATGCGCCACCTGCAAAGATGGTTCAATCGACTGAAAGTCGACCCTATACGTCACAAACGGCGTCTGATCATGTTCCCCCATCTGTGAGAGCAGATCTGAACCACTAGGGCAGGGGTCTGCAACCTGCGGCTCTGGAGCCACATGCGGCTCTTTGGTTCCTCTGCAGTGGCTCTTTCAAGCTTTGACCAAAACTGACATTAAACTGAATTTTATTGTTGTTATAACAACTAAAAGGGTTAGTTTTAGTAGATTTCCTGTAATTTATTTAGCAAATATATGACTACTGGAAGCATTACAAGGAGTAAAACATACTCACTTTCACATTATGCTTTATTTCTTCAAAGTAAGATACTGTACATATTTTTTTCTACTATAAAAAAATCACATACAGTAAGAATGCATAGTTTATTGTTTTAGTTTTTAGAAACTGGGCAAAAACTATTATTTTTTTCTTCTTTACAAGAATCTCTTCTTTTATTTTGTCGTAGAATGTAAAAATATCAATAAATGTTAAAAATAATTTCTGGTAGATATTTTTTAGTTTAAAAAAATAACCCCTGCTGTCCAGAAAAACGCCCTCCAACAAACTTATTAAAGTGGTCTGTGGGCCACCAGTTGAGAGTCCCAGTTGTAGCAGGTATTGTGGCTCCAGACACGTTTAATTTCGTGAACAAAGGGACATAAATGGCTCTTTTGATCGTAAAGGTTGCAGACCCCTGCTCTATACAGTAGTCCCTCATTGATCACAGGGGTCACGTTTCAGACCCCCCTTGCAATAAGTGAAAATCTGTGAAGTAAGAACACTATTTATTTTAGTATTTAAATATATTTTAAGGCTTTATAAACCCTTCTCACACTTTTGCAATGTTCTAAACTCTTAAACCTACGTCATTTTAACAACATGCGTAGATGTACTGCACAGCAGCTACTGCAGAATTTTATGTGGGTACTCGCCAGCCTTGGTCCAGTTCTGGTCCGGTTCAATGTCGATGTCAATTTATTTATATAGCACATAAACAACAGAAGCTGACCAAAGTGCTTTACAGTTAAGACGGATAAAAATAACAGAGTAAAATGCATCTAGTGCCACTAAAACATAATAAAGTAAACAATAGTACACGCACAACACAACAACAATAAAATCTGCTCAAAATTTGTTCTCAGACTCTGCGAGGATCAAATGCCAAGTAAAACAGATGAGTCTTGAACAAAGATTTAAAAGTCTCAACAGTGAACCTGTGTAAATAAAGGGTAAATAAAAAAATACAATAATAATCTGATCGTGGAAAACTGACGTGACTGTGCATGAGCGACCTATGTCTGCTTCACGCATTTCCGCCTGGCTAGATGCTAATATGTTTGTGAGCGACACAACATTTCTACAAGAAACGTTGAAAGAGCTCAAAATGATCTGTATTACCTGTAGCTCAGTCAGGGAGTGCAGTAATAAAACCTGTCACGGGTCCATTTTGGACGCTCAGGTTTGTTTACACTCATCCCGGAAGTAGAACTTCTTCTTCTGTGTGTCTTCTTGTGTTCTATTCTGAATAAAAGCTGCATGTAAACACTCGTCGTGAACGGATTGTGCCCATGTAAACGATACATTAGGATTATTTTATCTGAATGCATTGCAGTCCGATCAAAGAATTTTGTGCATGTAAACATAGGTAGTTTCTCCAAACTGAGGTTGTCCATCGAGCAATCTACAACAAGTGAGATGTTCATCGTTCACAAACTTTCCACAGAAGCACACTTTAAACGATCTGCGTTATCTCTTTAATTTGTTTTTTCATTCTGAATTCCCCACTGTTTCGACCCTAACAAACAAAAACATTATACAAAGTACCGTATTTTCCGGAATATAGGTCGCACCGGAATATAGGTTGTTTTGTCCAATTATTGCCAAAAAAATTGGAAAAATCCATAAACAGGTCGCACCTAAATATAGGTCGCACCTACGTCACCGCCGACGTAACGCGTCATCCACCGCTGACGTGACGTGTCACCACTGAGACAACCCGGAAATATGGACCGAGTGTTTAGCTCTGTTGCAAATGTCTGCCACAGGAGTACAAAGCAAGGCTTTTAAGAAAATTAACACGGTAAAAACAATTATTTGTTTGCTAAAAATTATAGCTGGCATTATAGCACAAGGGTTAGTGGTTTATTAGCCGAGTGGTTTATTAGCTATTTGCTAAAATATACACGGAAATAAATGGAAGCTAACACGAGACGATTCCGTCTCTAAAAAAACGAATAAAAATTCAAATTTGATCTCAAATGTCTTATACAGTACAGGGCAACAGTTTGTAAATGAAACCCATATAATTACACTCTGTAAGCTAAAAATATATCTGCCGAGTGGTTTATGAGCTATTTTTTATAATATACACGGAAATAAAACGGAAGCTAACACCAGACGATTCCGTCTCTAAAACAACAAATAAAAAATCAAATTTTATCTCAAATGTCTTATACATGGCAACAGTTTGCAAATGAAACCCATATAATTACACTCTGTAAGCTGAAAAAATATCGTCCGAGTGGTTTATGAGCCTTTTATCTAAATACAGTAGTAGGTATCTGTTTACGGTAGCTAACTGCTAACAACGAAGCTAAAAGAACGATTTTTTTTATCTCAAACATCTCATAAAGCTAGTCACTTGTAAATGTCCATACAGTGATTACATTCTGTAAAGCCGGCTACCCACCGGACACGTCAAAACGCTCCTGCCGCCCCCTTTTGGCCGCTTATCACTTTCACACAGCCACTGAAGACGCGTCTGATGACGCGCCCTGGGAGGAGGCAGAGGAGGGAGGTATGGCTCCTTTTCCGGTTGTTTCTTGTACACCGGGCAGATAAAATCAGCTGTACGTGAGCCTCGTTACTACTTGAGTGGGCTTTCTATGAGCCGAACTGCAGCTCCAAAAGTCTTTGTTGAGATTAAAACTTTTTTTTTTTTATGTTTGGGGTGATGTACGCTCGAGCGGACAGTAGCAACTGTAAAAAAGCCAAGTTTCTTACCGGAGGCTGGTTTCTTCATGGAGGCTCGATGGGGTAAGTTTAAAAAGTCAAAAAAAAGTCCCGTTTTCGTTACGTCATCACATAGCAGAGTCTCTCCCGATTGGTTGCTGTGCTGCGTTGAGTGTCGAAAGTTCAAATATTTGACCCTTGGCGGCTCGACGCGTAGGTTGCTTTGGACGCGCGCGTGCGCGGAAAGGAACTGCCGCGTGCCACCGCGCTGCTTCAAAAGCTCAAAACGCGCCGCTTCACGACTCGACGCGCCTCGACGCGTCTCCACATAGACTTTCAATGTAAACCGGCCGCTTCAGCTGGCCGAAACGCGTCTGGTGGGTAGCCGGCATTAGTTTGATAAAAATCTGTCCTGTGGTTCTTGACTTATCTTGCTAACAAACACAGCTAACAGAAGTTACCTCCAGAGCAGGAGGGCGGGCAGCGACAGAGTCAGTCCGAGCAGAGGAGGCTTTTTTCGGACACATGAGCTGGAAACGGTCGGTGGACTCTCTGGAAGTGTTCCCTCCCTAGCGGACAAAAGTGGTACTGCACAATTTTTTGCCAAAATGAAAAACGGTCATATCTGAGCCAAAAATTGGTCTAAAAATATGGGGAAAAATCCATAAATAGGTCTCACCTCTCTATAGGTCGCAGGGCATGCAAAGTAGGCAAAAATCCGTGACCTATATTCCAGAAAATACGGTAGTTCTACTTAAAGTGAGGCAAATTTCTGCAATAAATTTCGGTAAGATGAATTAATATTACTTAGTTCCTGTTAATATGGAGCTCGGCGGGGACAGAAAGCATCTTTTCTGTTGTTTGAAAGAAAAACAAGTGTTTCCAAACCCTCTTCCTTCAGCACCTGGCACAAGGTTTTAGCTGCGGTGAGCGAACGTTCCCAGCACCACATGACGATTTGTACATGCGGACCTGGGGCTGTTTCTGTGTGTGTGTGTGTGTGTGTGTGTGTGTGTGTGTGTGCGTGCGTGTGTGTGTGTGTGTGTGTGTGAGGAGAGGCAGATCAGGGGGAGGGAGTGACCGTGGCCTGCTGGACCATAGCGAGAGAACAGTATGTAGGACAGAGCCTCGCACTTGCTAACCTATCCCGGCTGAAGCTGTGGCTGGGCGTGCTAAATTTCTGCATGCATGATCAATGGCACTGGATAAAAAAGAGAGCAGAAAGACAGCTGTGTGAATGGATGGGGGGTGGGGGGGTGGGGGTGTGTGGAGAACAAGTTAGGG
Source organism: Garcialebias charrua (assembly GCA_038048925.1). Lineage (NCBI taxonomy): Eukaryota > Metazoa > Chordata > Actinopteri > Cyprinodontiformes > Rivulidae > Garcialebias > Garcialebias charrua. The sequence continues at coordinate 36,992 of JBBPBX010002166.1, read as the reverse complement.
CACTGTGAACAGACAGATCAGAGCAGCATTATTGAAAGGGTTTGATACCAAGGTGAGTCCAGTTTTGGGGGATGATTGTTGGAACACTACAGAGCGTACTCTGAGAAGCAGATTACGGCTTCCAGCTTGAGAAACTTTGGATAACTCATTTTACGAGCTTAAGCAACAGTTTTGGCTGATTTTGAAAAATTGGCAGCTTGCATGGAATCAACATTTACACAACTGTGTGCGTGTGTGCGTGCGTGTGAAAGGGTGTGTCTGCGTTTCAGCGAGGTTTTTCCGTGCACTCGTCCTCCTTCGCCCTGTCCCATCTCCGTCCCTCTGTCTTGTTGTCACCTTGCCACCTCGGTTGTTTGTCTAATCCAGGTCCTCGCTGCTTTTGTTTCCCTGAGCACAGCTGACCCAGAGTGGGACGGCTTTGTCTGTGCGTGACCTCTGACCTCTCAGGGCCTGGGACTTGCTCTCCAACACCCGTGAGGTGGTGAGACTCCTTCACAGAGAGAGAGAGAGAGAAAAGAGTTCAAAAGCCATCCTCCGCTCCACTGGCATAGAGTCTCAGCTGCAGCTCTGAGAGCCTGAAGCCGTCATTTGAATGGGACGCAAAATGCAAACAAGTTCTTTCTTAGTCGTTTGATAAAGCAGCAGGATAAAAATGGAATGTTTGAACAAGAAGAGAAAAATCCCCCTCAAAGCGGAAGCAGGAGGCCATTTTAAAGCTCTTCATTTTCTCTGGGTGTCTTTTTTTTTCACCTGGCAGGTGGCGAGCTGAAGAAATCATTACGTGAGACGAGGGATGGGAGGAAACCGGCACACCTGTGTGAGCGTACCAGAGGGCTCCACCTCCGTTCTCCAATCACAACCCCCGGCATCCCTCAGGGGGGAAGGTGTGGCGAAAGGCAGAGAGACAAAGGGAAGAGAGGAAGGAAGAGATTGAAGGGGAGATTTACACGCAGCAGTCGACTGGAGTCTGAGTTAACCTTTTATTAATCATACCCACGCTGAACAAACTGGACTGACGGTGCTGGGAGGCTCCGAGAGGCTTCCAGAGGCAGCTGTGGGCTTCCTGCGAGTGCAAACACACCACTGCCTATCTACCTTTAATGACACAGGACTATTTCTGTCTGACGGCCGCATGGGGCCAAGCAGCAGCAGCGGAAATCTGTGCTGTAATACCACACAAACAGCCAGCTGGGTGGACGAACGCATGAACAGCACACACTAACCACAAGCCACACAAAGCCTTCTGGGTACAAATCAGCAGAGACCTAACACTTAAAGACAGATTGTCAATACTGCACTTGCCGCCATGGAAATTGGTATGGGAGTTACAGTTTGTTAAAGGACTGCCTATCCATCACTGCAGCTTTGAGTGCATTAATAACTTGCAGCTAACTCATTATCTCGTATCGCTTGTCACATCTGCAAAGTTTAGCTTGACACCAACATTTAAATAAAAGCAGAGTTTTCTGGAAAGCTACTGAACATTCAACATCTGTTGTATATAGCTCTTTGATTTATGTCAGTTAGGAGAAAAATGGATTTGTCTGACAAGCTAGTCGAAGCTTATGCAGGACCAGTGGAAAGTGTTGCCAAGTCAGCTTATTACAAGCAACGTTGGGCTTGTTTTCCCTAAAGGCGCGTGTGAGTCGCTGCTTTTTGGGCTTGTTTTTGAACATGAAGTTGCTTATTTGGGCTTGACTTTCTTTCTGAGTGAAACTAGTTGATAATCTCCCAGCTCCGCACAATCAGAATCAAAATACAGGGAGTCCCCGACTTACGAACGAGTTCTGTTCCTACGGCCATTCGCATGTCGGTAATCACCGTAAGTCGGAAAATATGTCCAAATGGCACCTCATACGTACAGTACTTTATTTTACTAAGCACTTAGCGGCTAATTATGTAGGGTAATGTGTTAGGATAGGCTAAGTCTTAGCCTATCCTAACACATTACCCTACATAATTATCAAAAACCACATACATTTAGGAGCCATAATGAAGGAAGAAAAGAGTCAATTACCTACTGGTATGGTGGTCTCCGTCTGTTAGCATGTTAGCTTGTTGCACCTCCGAGTTCTGCAGCTTCCAGCTGCTTCACTCGGTTCACAGCTCCTAACCTCATCTGCTCTGTCTGCTCCGGTCTGCCCCAAACCATGCGGTCTGTATCTAAAAAAGCTAAGTCTGGTCCTCTGGACATTCAAAAAACAAAGCAAAGCAAAAAAATTGTAGAAACGTTTCGTCTTTCGTCCGAAAGACTTCCTCAGTTTCGGACGAAAGACGAAACGTTTCTACAATTTTTTTGCTTTGTTTTGTTTTTTGAATGTCCAGAGGACCAGACTTAGCTTTTTTAGATTTTTCTACCTGGATTATTGAACATGCATCAGGGCATGCGGTCTGTAGTAAATTTCCACTGAAGCTACTCCCCCTCCCTCCACCGAGTGCTCTCCCCCTCCCCTCCTGTAAATTTAAAGGCGCATAAGCGCATAAACGGCATAACTAGAAGCAATGCTTTTCAATGGGACGCGTTCGTAACGTCGAATCGCCGTAAGTAGAGACCGCCGTAAGTCGGGGACAACCTGTAATCTTTATTATCATTGTACCGAGCTACAACGAGAATATGTCCGCACGGTCGTCCAAAAGATGGTCGGAGTGCATAAAATAAAACAATAAAGCAAAAGAAGAGTGGTAGTACAAAGTATGTATTTTGTCCCTTCCACGCCCCCGTTTCCTGTTAATCGCTCCCACCCAAGTTGATGAGGTGACAGGCGCACACCCAAGCAAACACAAATACTGTGGCCGACCACTATTGGGGCTCCACTCACATGCAGTTGTCAGGATGTTTTGTTTTTTAAAATATAAAACATGTGATTTTTGGCATAAAATTATGTTATTCAAAGTGTTTAGCATAATTGTGTTGTTATTTATATGTAATACCATAATAAATGTATGCTTATGCTGTTTAAAAATAGCCTTTGTTGTGGTGGAATAGTGAAGTGCAGGACGCCATCCAAAGAAAGAGATTAGCCAAGAAGAAATATGACAGTGAGAGGACTGAAGAGAGGAGACAGGAATATAAGGAGATGGGACATAGAGCAAAGAGGGAAGTAGCTAAGGCAAAGCAGAGGGCGTACAATGAGCTATATGGGAGACTGGACACTAAAGAGGGCGAGAAGGACTTGTACCGATTGGCAAGACAGAGGGATCAGGCTGGAAAGGATGTGCAGCAGGTTAGGCTTATTAAAGATGGGAATGGGAATGTTCTAACAAGTGAGGAGAGTGTGATGGGAAGATGGAAGGATTACTTTGAGGAGCTAATGAATGAAGAGAATGAAAGAGAAAGAAGAGTGGAGGTCATAGAAACTGTGGACCAGGAAGTGGGAAAGATTAGTGAGGGTGAAGTCCGGAAAGCTCTGAAAAGAATGAAGAAGGGGAAGGCAGTAGGACCTGATGACATACCAGTGGAGGTTTGGAAATGTCTTGGAGAGATGGCAGTGAGGTTTTTGACTCAAATATTTAATGGAATATTTGAGGGTGAGAAAATGCCTGAAGAATGGAGAAGAAGTGTGCTGGTTCCCATTTTTAAGAACAAGGGTGATGTACAGAGTTGTAGCAACTACAGGGGAATTAAGTTGATGAGCCACACAATGACTATGTTTCCATCCAATTTAAATTCGATTTTTGAGCGAATTTTAGAAAATTTCGCTAAAATGTAAATTAAAATTATGAGGATCAGAAGTGTTTCCATTAACTGGCTTGAAGCGCATCTGCAATGCCACGCAAAGCGTCTCTACGTCAGACGTCAGCGTCATTACGTCACACGTCAGCGCCATACGTCAGACGTCAGCGTTACGCACTTCCACAGTAAACAGGAAGTAGCGTTTGAAAACAGACATCTCGGCAAAATGGAGAGAATATTTCAGGTATGTGTTGCTATCGGGCAAGTTGTATTTATTCTGTCATGCCAACTAGTTTTAGCGATGTTACATGTTGTCCGGAGCGGAAACAGCTGATCAGTCACGTGACGTGAATGTTCGCTGCGGCAGAACTGAGTCGGCTAATCTGTTTCCATCTGTCGTTTAGCCGACTCAGCTCTGAATCGACTCCCCAAAAACTACCTCAAGCGAGCGTATAAACTTTAGAGCGACTTAGAGGAAGTTAACTTGAATTATGCCGTTTCCATTTAGCTTTTCTGATGCGATGCTTCATAATGCGCACCTAGAAACCTTGATGGAAACACGCCTAATGAAGATCTGGGAGAGAGTTGTGGAAGCAAGACTTAGACAAGAGGTGACTATCTGTGAGCAGCAGTATGGTTTCATGCCAAGAAAGAGCACCACAGATGCCATCTTTGCTTTGAGGATGTTGATAGAGAAGTACAGAGAGGGTCAGAAAGAACTCCATTGTGTGTTTGTGGATTTAGAAAAAGCATATGACAGGGTACCAAGAGAAGAGGTGTGGTATTGCATGAGGAAATCTGGAGTGGCAGAAAAGTATGTTAGACTGGTACAGGACATGTATGAGGACAGCAGGACAGTGGTGAGATGTGCTGTAGGAGTGACAGATAGCTTCAAGGTGGAGGTGGGATTGCATCAAGGATCGGCTCTGAGCCCCTTCTTGTTTGCTCTGGTGATGGACCGACTAACAGATGAGGTCAGGCAGGAATCCCCATGGACTATGATGTTTGCAGATGACATTGTGATCTGTGGTGAGAACAGGGAACAAGTGGAAGAGAACTTGGAGAGGTGGAGGTATGCTCTTGAAAGAAGAGGAATGAAAGTCAGTCGTAGTAAGACAGAGTACATGTGTGTGAATGAGAGGGAGGCCAGTGGAACAGTGAGGCTACAAGGAGCAGAGGTCACAAAGGTGCAGGACTTCAAGTACTTGGGGTCCACTGTCCAGGAAAATGGGGAATGTGGTAAAGAGGTGAAAAAGAGAGTCCAGGCAGGATGGAGTGGATGGAGAAAAGTTTCAGGAGTGATTTGTGACAAAAAGGTGTCAGCAAAGGTCAAAGGAAAAGTTTACAAGACAGTGGTGAGACCAGCTATGTTGTATGGTCTGGAGACAGTGGCATTGACAAAAAGACAGGAGAAAGAACTGGAAGTGGCAGAAATGAAGATGCTGAGGTTCTCCTTAGGAGTGACAAGGATGGATAAGATCAGGAATGAGATCATCAGAGGTACAGCACATGTTAAACAACTGGGAGATAAAGTTAGGGAGGCCAGACTGAGATGGTTTGGACATGTCCAGAGGAGGGACAGTGGGTATATTGGTAGAAGGATGTTAGAAATGCAGCTGCCAGGAAAAAGACAAAGAGGGAGACCAAAGAGGAGATATATGGATGCAGTTAGAGAGGACATGAAGGTAGTTGGAGTGAGGACAGAGGATGCAGAGGACAGAGTGAGGTGGAGGAGGATGACTCGCTGTGGCGACCCCTGAAAAGCTGAAAGAAGAAGAAGAAGAAGAAGTTTTACACAATGTGGTGGGTTGCCAGTTGGGCTTCTTTTCATAGAGCTGGTTACTTGTTTCTATCGCGAGATCTGGCAACACTGCTGGTGGAGTGCTGCCACCTTAAAACAAGAAATTTAAAACGTTTTATGAAAGCCTTTTTTTATAAACTCTTACATAATCAACATGTTTGCATTTAAAATCTAATTTCTCCAAGTAGAGGTCAGTCAAAAAGCCACCCACAGCAGGTAAGATGTTAATTGTTCATAACATTTTCACTGAACCCCTATTAAAAGATCTGAAGTATCACTTTAATTAGTATTCAGTCCAAAATAAATGACTAAATAATAATAAATAAATAAAAAGTTCCTCCCAATTTATTCTCATATCGATGATTAGTTTGTCCCCAAATTAAAAATACAGTATGTATGTATGTTAATATTTTTGTTTGTTTGTTAGCAAAAAGCAAATAACTGAAAATAGGTCAATGGTGACGTCCACAGAAAAGCAGTTTGGGATGAAGAACTGATCATTTTGATGCTCTGGTAAGTTTGATGCACAGATTTGTGGTGTAAAGTACAAGTATGTCGATAAAGGTCATTTGTTTACATTCAGTGCATACCTGCATTTAATTGTAGAATTACATATCAATATACTGTATGTAGAGAAATACTCTCAAACTGCACCATTTAACATGGTTCAGGATGAACATTTAAATGATGAGTACCTCATTTTTCAACTCTTGCTGGGTGTACAAGTGGCAGCTGTGATAAGGAGCAGACGTGTTTCATATCCACACTGATGTTCGCTCATGTTTACAGTAGATGCATCATTTACTGGACCTGCCCTGAGCCCTTTCAGGGGAGAGGTGAAGTCACGGAGCAGGGAATCACGTAGTGACACACAGACGGAGTCACGAACGTCTCTGAGACCATCGTCGTGCTGACCTTAAGAGGAAGACGTGCTGAAGGTGACTCATCGTTTCTTTGCAGGTGATGAAGGTTTCACGTGTGATGGAGATCACGTCAGGACGCAGTGACAGGACCAAAGAGGTGATGAACACGCAAAAAATATCAGATAAAAGTATAATGCAAAGAAGCAGATGAGTGTGCAGGAAGATGGTACTTTTAGTACAGGTGGTGTGCGTGTGTGCGTGTATACAAGAAAGCTACACAACCTTTTTCCAAAGTTCCTCACACACACACAGGAGGAGTCCTTGTATCACTTTTAATCCTTTTTCCACTCCCCCCTCCGTTTCTTTTCACAGGGCCTATCATCACCATTCCTAGCTTCTATTTATAGGACACTACCGGTACTGCCCTACCACCCCCCACACCCCCTCGTGTTTGTGTGTGTGTTTAAGGTGAACCTTTATAAAGTTCTTCCACTCACTCCTAATCTCAATACGCTGTGATTCATAGAACTGAAGATG
>JBBPBX010002166.1:17827-30081 GCA_038048925.1 Garcialebias charrua | reverse complement strand
ACAAAGGTCGAGAACATATGTTACATACAGTATATAACATATGAGAACATATAAATCATTCTTGGAATGCGTGTATTTATTGCAGTGATTGTGTCTGTTCTTGTGCACGTGTTAATTGTAAAGGATAAAACTGAATTTACTGAGAGTATGGTTACACACACACACACACACACACACACACAGTTTGACTCTGTGTTACGTGTGTGCTGCAGAGGCCTGACCCTCCTGATGGAAAGCTGTGGATATTGATTTAAGAGCTAAAAGTGTTCAATGTTATGTGTCGTGGTCTGATCAGCAGCCGGCAACTACATTTTAAACTATCAGTGAAGCTTCTGACACTTTTAACACCTCCACGTTGTCAACACACTTATAAACCAGGTTAGCACAACGTCTCCAAATATTCCCAGTTCCAGTGATCTGCTCTAAATTACCTGAATTTTTGACACAATCTAAATAATAAAGGCCCCGGCAGAGCTCTGCGTACGGCAGTACGCCGCTGTACGCCATACGCAGAGGCACAGTTTTCAGGGTTTTTAACAACATCTTTAACATCGTTAATTATTATCATTATTTTTGTTTCATCTATAAAAACAAGTATTTCTGTTATGTCCCCTTTAAATTTTAGGAAAATCTCCTTCAAATGCACAAACTCTGATAATATATATAAATGAAACAGGAAAACTCTTTTACAAACGTCTTGAGGAATAAGAGTCACAATTCTGTTCTATTCATGGTTATACTGTATCTGCAAACCTTGTCTTTTGAACATCTTTGCATTATGCAGCCACATATCATCATTGATCTGACGCTCTCGGCCTTGACCTCTCTAAATGGTTTTGAGAATCTGTTGGAATCCTGGCGGGAACCAATGCAGATATGTTCCTGTTTTTGATTTTATACATCTACCTTATAATGTTTTGCTAGTTTTTGATACTTTGTTTAAAAAAAAAAATCTGTATTTCTCTCTTATGTTTTTCTATTGTTTATTGTTTAAGGAAATTCTACCATTGCTGTTCATCATTCTTTAGTTTGTAGCAGGTCTCTCTTGTAAATGACTCCACGAGGCTCAATGAAATTTACCTGACTAAATAAAGGTTGAATGAATGAAAAAAAATCACACTCCCACCACCGTGCTTCACTGTTGCAACTATGCCTTTACCGAGGTGGTCTTATGATGAAACCAGGCACGCTTGTTTGCTCCAAACCAGCCGTCTGAGGCCAACAAGTTTGTTTTAGTCTCATCCAAACAAAGAATTTTCTCCCAGTCAGTTTCCTCCTCGTCTTCTTTTGCAGTTGTTAACATTGCCGTTCAAACTTTACTTCTTGGAAGCTGTATCAAAAGATTAAGATGGACATCTAATGCCCTGAGTGGTGGCATAAAGTCAAATTTTAATCACAATCTTTGTGCAAATTCTGAAAAATAGTTTTTAGGATTACTGAGCATGAACTTTCTTGTCTTGAACCACTTTGGCTGTGGCTGCCTGCCTGGGAGGAGCCGACGAGGGACAGGACGGCCTCCAGAAACCATCTTGGCTCCAGCAAACTGGTTGGTCCACTTAAGTTGTTTGCGGCTTGGTGGGGGAAGATCAGTGTGCTGGAACTACTCTGACTGATGAAGCCCTCTGGAGTGAGGGTGAAACGTTTCTACTAAAAAGAAACTGTCCAGATGACCTGATTGAGAATTATCGGATTTGATACCTACTGAGCATGAACTTTCTTGTCTGAAAAATAGTATTTTATCAGCTAAAATAAAGTTCCAGCAAGTATTGTTTTAAACTGATTTAACACTTTGTCCTACAACAATGTGTTAGTCTCTGTGCTGCTTCAAGAATAAAAAAAAAAAAACCAGTTCTTTTTGATGTCAAATTGAAAAACTTTGACCACTTCCTGTTTGTACAACCTCGCAGGCACAGCTGCAACAACAAAGTCACAATCATATTCAGAAACGTCGGAACATCCCAGTGGGCCATCAGTGGTTGTGCTATGTTTTTTTTATTTTTTTATTTCAAAGCTCTAATGTGATTAAATATCACAAGGTGAAGGTAAAGAGTGAGAACTGGCACACAACAAGGTGAAAGGGTCTGAGGAGAACGCGTCACGGAACCGTGAGAGGATCCAAACGAAGAAGAAAGAGCAAATAAAAGCAGAGGCCTGTGTGCAGCTGTGCAGTGATGGAGCAAAGGGAGGAGTGAGAGCAGAGGGGGTCCATTGTGGGTCTTTGTGTGGCTCAGATTGTCTTCTTCTCTGGGAAAGTGGAAACTCAACACTCCTCTCTAGAGGTCTAGTTACCAGGTGAGGGGGGAGCAGGAGAGAGAAAACAGAGTGAGAGCTGAAGGTGTGGAGGGAAACAACAGGGCACACGAGGATTTTGGACATCAAAGCTAAAGAGATGGACATCAAACAATGAAGGACAAATATGGAGGAAGAAACATCAGGAAGAAATGTGAATACAAACATGGATGATCAGAAAATAAATGATCATTTTAAAAGAGATCATTTAATGACTTTCTTTGTTCTGCAGTAAAACATGAAGATAAAATAGAAGAAAAAAAATCAAACAATTGATTTCACATTTAGGTAAATTATTACAAACACGCTGATTAATAATAACATAACTTTTTATTTGTCTTTAACAAGTGCTGAACAAAGCTGTAACCTTGTGTTAAAATAGCTCCCCCTGGTGGCCGCAATTGGAACTGTTTGTCTCAACCCTGCATTTGTTTAAAAAAAAATGATCACTTACATAAACATAAATAAAACGCTGAAGAATAAAAAAAAAAGGAATAAAAGCGATTTGAGAAAACTGTACAGTATTGTTTTGATTTAATGTTTTTAAAACATAACAGAGGAGTGAAGATGTGTGTGATTAGATATGATTGATTTCAGAGATGAAAGCACGGATATGTTGAATAAAACAAACTTGGCATGTTTTGTGTCTGAAAATGTACATTTATTGTCTTAATTGACTTTTTTACAAACTGTTTACTGTATATAACTATATTTATATGTACGTATACAGTTTAGAAACATCACCTTTAAGGTGGAGGAACAAAGTAAACATACAAGAAGAGGTACAGTACAGGAAAAAATACATAATAATAACTTTTTCAGATATATGCCAACTTCTGCTATAAGTTGATAATGTTAGAACTGATAAAAACACAACCAGACATAAATTAAACCTTTAAAACAAACAAACTCATGCATCATCGTTTTTATTTTTTTTATATTTATTAATCTGAAATCAACAGTTGAATTTTCCTCAGTTCATTTAGTTGCACGCAGGCTGTGGTGGTCAGCGCCACAGTCTTTAACCCTGAGCCTTCAGGTCTGAGCCCAGGTTACGTCAATAAGGCCCTCCGGCCTAAAACAGAAATCTTAGATGCGAGAAGGGAGCAGCCGAAAGACAAACAGCTAAACAACCTGGTCACATGTTACAAGACATCTGCCACTCTTATAGGAAGAAGTTCCTGCTTTAAACCCTTTTTAATATATACATGTATATACAGTATATACAGTATATATATATATATATATACTGTATATATATATGAAATCTTGTATTATAAGATCTTGTTTACATGAATGTAAATTAAAACTTCAATGTGTCACAGTCGTAGGGTTGATGGAGGAGAGGGGAGACCATGTGTGTTTGACATGAGTGTTGTTGTTGTCCCTTTTTCCCTCCTGATGTCGTCTGGAGTGGATTGTGGAGGCGGCAGCTCTGAGAACAGCTGCTTCTGACAACCGCAGCATGAAAACTGTGTGTCACTCGAGGATTGAATGTGTGTGTGGGGGGTGACACTCAAATTGAGACAAAGTATCCATCTGAGAGCTGCCTGTTTGAAACACACATAGTGATGAGCAGCAAAGAGATCAGTTAAATTATGAGCTTCCTGCTTGTGTGTCAGAGAAGAAACTAATAACTTTAAAACACGTCCACTACATTTTTAATGACAGGCAAATGTTTTTTTTTTACAAATGCAAGCGGCAGCTCAGACACATCTGTAGCTGTCAGTGCAGGTGTGTGTGTGTTCATGTGGGTTGATAAATATGAGTAGATGTGTGGCTGCCATCACTGTCCGCCGTTATAAGCGTAGTCTGCTTTGTTGTGCATGACCAGTCTACTGTCGACGAAATAGAAGCTGTCCGAGCGCGTTTCGTAAGGACACTCCACCATCTGACGCACTGAAAAACACACAACATGTGCACGTTAATGACCATAGAAAGCTTTTTTTTATTTTATTTAGGAATATTTAAATCCCTATACAGCTGTATGAAACCTAAAAGGTTATAAACATTAAAGTACCATTGTCCAAATGTTGCACAATTTGTGTTGAACAGCTGTCTGGTCTAATTTATTATTGAGTAGAAATTAAGAACAGTTTTAGAGGAACTTTTATTTAAGTTTTTTCAGATGTGTTCAAATAAAAATTGATAGCGCATTTAAAATAGACTGCTGTTGGCCAAACAATAAATAGTAAAACGACAATAGCAAACACAAGAGACCATAAAAACAACAGAAATGAAAACTAATTAGAAATCTGATAAGACGTATAATAAAACCAATAAAATGAAAATGTCAGCTGCCATGCTAGTGAATACAAACATATTAATATAAGACTTTAAAAGAACAAAACTTAAGGTTGTTGGACATCAAGAGACAGCTGGTCCCACACGGTCCCAATCTGTGGACCGGCCTGGACCTCGGGACATTAAAGCAAATGATCATTAGAAGAACTAAAGGGTCTGGAGGACACATGACGCTGCAGGAGATCTGCAGCAGCCTGTTCATTCAGGAAAATGTCCAATGAAGGAAAAGCCAACACAGAGAAGATATGTTCACACTATTTTTGGAGTTAAAAACGAGCTGCAGTCATGAGAGGCCGGGTGTTAAAATGATGCAGTTGGGACCTAATAAAAGTGTGAATCACCTGCTTACAGTCATTAAAGGTCAAAAACAATTACTCTTTAGATAAAGCCTTACTTTTAATAACTGTTTATGAACGTTAAAATTTGAATCAAATATCACTCCCAATTTTTGTACATGAAGTCAAAAAGTCAAAGTCAACTTTATTGTCAGAACTGCAATATGTACAGGACATACACAGGATTGAAATTGCATTTCTCTCAGTCCCTCGGTGCAACAGTAACCATCCTGTGTATGTCCTGTACATATTGCAGTTCTGACAATAAAGTTGACTTTGACTTGACTTGATTTAAACACTAAAACACTGAAACATTTAATAAACATAAGCATAAAATGAAATAATAAAAGTGTAATACTGTCCTGAGTTTTTGCATAGTAGTTTTTGCATAGTAGTACCTGTATTGAACGCCTTTTTTGATAGTACAGTAGTATAAAAGTATACAAAGTATATCCATAAAATAACATTTGTTATAGAGTGACAAAGCAGCATATGAAGTTTATGTACACAGTATATGTATGAGGTAGTTGATATTGGTATAGAGGTAAAGTGGCATATGCAATAAGGCTAGTAAAAAGAATATATACTGTATATCAGCAGTAGTGTAGATATAAAAAAGTAGTGTAAATGTAAACAGTAGTAAAACAGTAATCAGTAAGGAACCTTTATAAATGGCTCCAAGCCATGCACCCAGATTTACAGGAGAAGCAGTGCACATTCCGTTTTGTTCTTACTGAAGAGAAGTTCAGTGAAAAAAAAAAAGATTACAGGTATGCTTCAGCTGTAGGTAAATCTGAGTGTTGTCTGCGTAGGGATGAAAAGAAATGGTACATCTTCTATAGATGGAGTAAAAGGGGAGCATGTAGATAGAAAATAAAACATGTCCAAGAATAGCTCCTTGGGAACTCCATATGTGAGCAAGGCTGAAGAAGCAGCCGATTGTCCAAGGTTTACATCACATCCCGTCAGACGGAGGTGGAGCAGAGAGGAGCAGAGTCTCTGAGCAGATCAGAACACTGCAGTCAGCTGTCAGCTCTCAACGTAACAGCACGAGTCTCCTGAGTGTGTAGCCAATACAAGAGAATTAAACACTTCTTAAAGAGGTTTCTGTGCTGCCAAATGGCTTTGTAACCAGATGCAACAATCTAAGAAATGGCAGCTGGAAAAAATAGTTTGCTTTCTATTGTTTTTTATTTTTTTGCTAAAGGATGTTAAAACTGAGCAGGACAGATGAGATGAGGTTCCTTCAGCAACGACTGAACAGCTGCATGTTTCAAACAGGCTGGAACAACACGTAAACTATAATATCAGAACCAACAATCCAGTTCAGTTTATTTATACAGTGCCAAGTCACAACAGAAGTGATCGCAGGGCACTGAACAGAAACATTCATATATACAAATAATAATTTAACATTATTACAGTATTTATCTGAGGAGCAGACTGCTTTGAGTTTAACTCCATCGCAGACTCTCATCTTGAGCAAGCATGAAGACGGCAGTGGAAAGGAAAAACTCCCCCATGAGGAAGAAACATTTAGCAGAACCAGGCTCAGGACAAGCGGTCATCTGCGTCGACCGGCTGGGTTTGAGAGGAACAGGAAGGAGAAACAGATACACAATGGCAGGTCAAGAATCACATGTTAAGATAGAAATAAATGAAATGAAATTTTAACTATTAATTTAAAGGGGACCACAGATAGGTTTTTAAAATTTTTATGGTATTTCTGTGGGCTATGCCGACAATGTTCATTCAATTTAATACACAAAATAATTCTTAGATAATCAATTATACCCTTTTTAATTCTGCCATTTTTAACTTTCGTTTTGAACGACCGGTTTATGATAATGAGATCTCGTGGCACGCCCTTCAAAGATCTGCTTACATTAACTCCGCCCTCCAAAGGCAGACGAGGATCTGAACTCACGTTACTGCCACCCAGAGCCCTGAGCTGAGCTGTAACTGGACCGCAACGTATTTATTCAGACGTGTACAAGTTGTCGTGTCATTTTTTATTTTTCCTCTGTAATAAATGTCCAACTCCCTCCCTGACGTCTCCCTCCCTCTCCCTGTGCGTGCAAGCTGGAGGTAGCGGAGCGATGTCACTCGCGGACACACACATACACACACACACATACACACACACACACACACATACACGCACACACACACATACACACACACTCACAGCGGGGCTGTCTTGTATCTATGTCCCTCACTCAGCCACGTGCCGGGCCCGGCACACATACACACACATGGGTTTGTCAATGAGGTTTAGCGGTACGTAGTCTGCCCTGCTAATGACACATAAACCAACACACACACACACACACACACACACATCAACATGCTGCATCGCTGTTCATTAGCCTCCCATCTGAAAACTACAGTATCAATTTTAAATCTGCTTAGTGTGCACTCCATTATCTGGGCTAGGAGGGTCAGAGAGTTAGCTGGCTAGACTCTGTGACATTTTTAGCCTTGAAATCAGGAAAAACAACCGTCACGTCTTTTTATACTGAAGTGGGTGGAGCCGCACCAGGGGTTGCTAGGTGAGGGGCTGGACTCAGGTTCGAGGTGGGTTGTCCTGGCGCTTGTGACGTCACAAGCGCGATGATTTGAAAACGAAACCTATCTTATCACAGTAAAATAAATATACTTAGAGTAAATAAACCACTGGGTGCATTTTTTTGGCCTTAGGACTGTTTTTTTATGAAGTAAATACCCAAAGTTGAGTAAAAAAACATTAAAAAGTGAATTTTGAATATGTGGTCCCCTTTAAGGAAATCAGGTCAATTTGTCATCTAGTAGTTTAAGCCTATAGCAGCATAACAAGCCAACCCTAACTATAACAAGCCAACCCTAACTATAGGATTTATCAAAAAAGAAAGTCTTGAAACTGGACAATGTGTCAGCCTCACGGACAGAAACTGGAAGTTGGTTCCTCAAGAGAGGAGCCTGATAACTGAAAGATCTTCCTCCCATTCTGATTTTGGAAACTCTAGGAACCACAAGTAAACCTGCAGTCTGAGAGTGAACTGTTCTGTTAGGAAAATATGGAACAATTAGATCAGTAACACAAGATGGAGCTAGGTAGTTGAGGGCTTTGTAGGTTAGAAGTAGGATTTTGAATTCAGTTCTGGACTTGACAGGGAGCCAATAGAGAGAAGCTAAAACTGGAGAGATATGATCTCTCTTACTAACTCCAGTTAAGACTCTGGCAGCAGCTTTTTGGATCAACTGAAGACGTTTTAAAGAAGCATTTGGACACCCAGATAACAAACCATTGCACTAGTCCAGTCTAGATGTGACAAATGCATGAACCAGTTTTTCTGCATCATTTTTACAATAGTTAACTGTTTGAAGCTGCACTATGTAACTTTGTAGTGCAGTCTGTAACTTTTCTGACAATATATTTTTAACATATTTCTTCACTCTGTCACTATACTGACAGACTGATGTTAGAAAAAGTAATCTCTGAAAAAAAACTATACAGTCCCCTTGCTTCTCTATCAGCATTTATAAAAACACTAAAAACACAGAGTGACCCGCCGTTAACCAGCCAATAAAAACAGAGTTTGTAACCAGCCAATAAAAACAGAGCTTGAATTTGAATCAGCCAATAAAAACAGAGCTTGAATTTGAATCAGCCAATAAAAACAGAGCTTGAATTTGAATCAGCCAATAAAAACAGAGCTTGAATTTGAATCAGCCAATAAAAACAGAGCTTGAATTTGAATCAGCCAATAAAAACAGAGCTTGAATTTGAATCAGCCAATAAAAACAGAGCTTGAATTTGAATTTCAGCAGAGCAAAGGTGGCAGAGCCATATATGGCTCTGAGGGGGAGGGATCAGAATGCTTTGCCCGTTGAAAATATTTCTAAGTTCTGTGCTCTACAGAAAGTTACACATAGCACCTTTAAAGATAACCTTGAAAACTGTGTGTAAAAGGAGTTGTAACAACATCATTAGGACGGGACGTCTTCATGTTGTTGCTTTCTGCAGCTGATTAAAACTCACAGGCTCAAAGAGATCAGAGGCAGAAGTTGTGATGGAGGTAGACGGTTCGAGTGAAGGCAGACAGTTCAGTGGGCTGATGGTAAAAACTAAACTCAGGAACAATTCACAGGCTTCAGAGGAGTTGTTCAGACATGTAGCTGTGGATGAAGGGTGTTCAGAACAGAGTCAATGATAGGGCCAGGAAGCCAAGGATTTATATTAATCATAATAAAAATAATTTAAATAAGCTTTTCAGCTTTAACATCCGTTACCCGCACAGCCTTCTGCCTAACATCAGCCTTCCTGTCTGACTCTTTGCTTTGCGTTGTGTTAGTCATGTCAACGATTATTCTGGGACAAAATTCCTGCTCAAGTTATTCTGGATAAGCCCAAACTCAGGGCTTCATTTTCATTCGCAATTAACTTGTTGGGTTTTGAGTGCAGTGGTCCAAGAGTACGTTGTGGTAATCACATTTTTTTGGTTGAAAGACGAAACGTTTCAACACAAACAAACCATCCGGAGGACCTGACTTCACTTTGTTGCACAAGTGGATTAGTTTTCTGGAACAGACGTGAGGTATGAACAGGCCTTCAGGATTTAGGAAACAACAATATTTGGCCGATTTAGAATCTGGTAAAGTTTGTTTTTTGGCAGAATTCATCATTTTCACATCAGACACTTGGACTTTCCTCCCCAACATGTAGCAGGAAAAATATATTACTTTGTAAAGAGAGAGAAAATGATTACCGTCAGTAAACAGGTTTGATATTTGGGCTGTTGTCAAATCCAAACCGCCTGTTTAGTGTTAGCAGTCTTAGTAATGTACTTTTATTCAAAGTGTTTCAAAACACAACAGTGTCATGTGCTTCATGTGGATAAGGAATGGTCGCAAAACACATTATTAAGATTATAACAAGATGTTGCGTCTGGTAATAAAACAAATAGAAAAGAAAGCACCGTTTGAGTGAGTTTTTGTGAACGAGAAACACTGTGACACACTTTGAAGAACCTGCACGAGCTGTGCACACTAAAATAGGCCATGATTTAAAAAAAAAACTGGTCGTGCAGAATGCAGCTCACTGGTTGCAAGCAGTTTCCAACAGTGTTAGCCCAGCAAGCTACCATTTATAGTTTTGATTAGTTTCTGATCTTTTTGTTTAGTGTTTCAGAATGTCTAATGTGGTTTGATGTTATTTTGATAATTCAGTTTGTTCACTTGAGTTGTTGTAAATGGACTGTACAGTACTTATAAACACCTTTCTATCTTATCGAGGTACTTAAAGCTCTTTACACTACAATCTGTGTCTTTATTTACCCATTCATACAACACTCTACTAGATCTGTACAAAGAATAATCAGAGCTTTATCACAATCACACACCGATGGGACATCAGAGGCAATGAGGGGTTCAGTGTCTTGCCCAGAGACACTTCAGCATGTGACTGCTAGTGGAATCGAACCCCCAACTCTTGCATTGGAGGACGACCGCTCTAACCACTCAGCCACAGTACACCCGTAGTGTTTGTAGTGACATATCAGTTATTCCTGCTCGCAGCTCCTTATACTGTAGTTTTGCTCAGTTCTTTGTCAAATCGTCCTGTTGTCCTGTTTCTCTTGTCATGTTTAGTGTGTCTTTGTTATCCTGGTCTTGTTCCAGTCTGAACCTCTGCTTCCATTGTGCCTGAATTGGGTGGTCCCCAATGTATGGAGAACAAAATGTGACAAAATGAAATAAATAAATACATAATAATGGAAATGTGTCATTTAAATATTAAATACATCATTAAATCATTAAATACACATTTAAATTATTAAATACACAATTAAACACAGTTAAATTATTTATTTCATGATTTATTTATTTAATTTTGTCACATTCCACCCTCGTGTGTCACCATAAAATGATGTGAACTGTCAGTCTCACTCGTCAAACTCAGTGGGCGGGGCTAATGCTGATCATGTGAAATCTATCGCTTCGGTCTGAAGTCAGTTCATACATGGAAGCTGCCTCCATGCACCTCGTAAAAGTGCGTCTTCTTCTTTACATTTGTGGTATGAAAAAATGTTTCATCCAAATACACGTGTTTACCGCTTCCTAAAGTTTCGGAATATATTTTCTTGCCTGTGGATCAATCCATCATCTGTGATCGATTTGTCTTCGCTTGCTGTGAGGAGCAGCCAATCAGGTGTCAGTGTCTGTTCACGCTCCGCCCTAGTCCCGCCCACTGAGTTTGACGAGTGAGACTGACAGTTCACATCATTTCATGGTGACACAGGAGGGTGGAATGTGACTAAATTAAATAAATAAATAAATAAATAAATCGTGAAATAAATTATTGTAAAGGTAAGTTTGATTATTTAATGGTGCATTTAATAATTCAATTGTAGTTTTAATGATGTGTACATTTAATTGTTATGTTTGTACTGTATTTTGCATTTATTTATTTCATTTTGTCACATTCCATCCTCCATACAAATGTTGTCCAAATTTTCATTCATTCAACCTTTATTTAAACAGATGTCACATTGAGCATCGAAGACTCATTTACAAATCATTAATTAACACAAGAAATATATATATACCGGTATATATATACAGTATATACATATACAGGTAGTCCCCGACTTACAAGCACTCTGACATATGAGGTTCCGGACTTACGAATATGCATTTCATTTAAAAAAAAATTTTTTTTTTTTTTTTTTTTTTTATAAATGAATACATGTACAGTACTGTACAGTCACCAAGCACTTAGCCTATCCTAACACAGTTTTTAAAGATGAAGGAGTGAGTTGAATTGTCTCCCTTTCACATAAAGTGAAAGTGAAAGTAGCTCCCTTTATGTGAATGGAGCCTGCTGGGGAGGAGGGAGACAATTCAACTGACTCCTTAACTGTGTTAGGATAGGCTAAGTGCTTGGTGACTGTACAGTACTGTACTGTACATTTATCTATTTATAAATAAATAAAATAAAATATACAAACTGTACAGTATATTTTTAATAAATAGATAAATGTACAGTACTTTACAGTCACCAAGCACTTAGCCTATCCTAACACAGTTTTTAAAGATGAAGGAGTGAGTGGAATTGTCTCCCTCCTCCCCAGCAGGCTCCATTCCCATATAAGGGAGCTAGCTCCCTTTATGTGAAAGGGAGACAATTCAACTCACTCTATCTTTAAAAACTGTGTTAGGATAGGCTAAGTGCTTGGTGACTGTACACTACTGTACATGTACAGTATTCATTTCTAATTTAAAAAAAAAATGTAAAAATTTTTTTTTTGGGTGATCCTACTTACGAATTTTCGATATACGAGCACCCCC
>JBBPBX010002166.1:0-14996 GCA_038048925.1 Garcialebias charrua | reverse complement strand
CACACACACACACACACACACACACACACACACACACACACACAGACAGGTATATATATATGGGCCCCCAAGTTGACTCAAGCCCAGGGGCCCCCATCCTCCTAAATCCGGCCCTGACTGCACCTCAACAGAACATGACTGGTTGACATACTATACTTCAAGTTTTTTCTTCATTACAAAATACAGTTTAACAAAATAATATAACAATTGTGTTTTAAGCTCTATGTACACACTGTACTGTTCAAGTGTTTTCTTATAAATAAAAGTAAACAGTTAAAACAAGTGCTTTAACTCTGTAGTGTAAAATAAAATCAAACCCTCACACAACTGGTTCTTCAAGTATTTTCTTAAAAACAAAAGAACCGTTTTAACAATATGAAGTACTTTTAAAACAGTACTGAAAATCTGAATTACCTGCAGTTGTGAGAGATGCTTCATCAGATCAGATTACGACAGACGTACACTTCGCTCCAAGGCATAATGTACACTTCACATGCACGTTCTTGCCTTTTACCTCAAGGAGAGTAAAGTAGTTTCTGTATTTCCAATTTGAAAACGCCAACTTTCCCTCCAGACTCGCCATTGCTGCCGGACTTCTGCAGATTTGAAGCTGCAACAACGTGTGTGAGCTGACCTCACCCTCTGATTGGCTGACCTCTAACTGACACTCTAACTTAGCCAATCAACATCATCCTTATTGTTTCGCCCCTCCCTCCCCTCTGCTACCTCCTACCCTCCCTCCCCTCCTCCCCTCTGCTCCCTCCTCTGCCTCACCAAGGAAAAAGTAAACAAACAGCCTGTGTGCGGAAGAGAAAGTACCGTACCCTCATTTAGTGGAAGTAACGGTAACGGCGTTGTAACGATAGACTTAGTAACTACTTAGATTACCCGTTAATGAAAAAAATAACTCCGTTTGTAATGCCGTTTATTTGTAACTCCGTTATTCCCATCACTGATGGAGACCAGTAATTAATTTCAAGGCCCTCAACAGACAAACAGTGGCCAACCGAGCTAACCTAATAAACCCTGAAAGTACATTAAAAACTCTTCAAGTGAAAAAGTAAAAATCTTGCATTGATCTAGCAAACGGATTCTTCTCTCTCAGACTGGCCAATTAATCGCAAGGGAAAACTGATTTTACTCATCAAGGAAGAAGCTTTGTCTAGCAGCAATTACCAAAGCGATACAAAAACTCTCCGAATGTGTTTCAGTCAGCCGTAATGGATGTGCTTAAAGACTTAGGTGCCACAGTTTACATCAACAATGTATTCATCGCAGATGACACGGAAGAAGAACATCTTGAAAGATTAGCAAAGGTGGTGCTGCAAATCACAGAAGCAGGGCTGAAACTGAACTTAAAGAAATGTCAGTTTGGGCAGTTCCAAGTAAGCTATCTAGGGTTTCAAGTAACCGCCGATCTGGGACTTTCGGAGGGTTATCGAGAGAAACTTGAACAGATTCAGCCCCCGAATCCGAGAACGAGCTACAAAAAATCTTGGGACTGTGCAACTATGTGAGAGATCATGTCCCTAACTACCAAAAGTATGTCAAACCTTTGTATGCTTGCCTGAGGAAAAGAGAAGGTGAGGATGAAAAGAAAAACAAAAAAGCCTGGATCTGGACTGCCGAAAACCAAAATAGATCTGGAAGAACTCCGAGGAAAAAATCAAAGAAGTAGTACGATTACAGCCAAGAAGCCTAATGACATGACTCGTAGCTGAGATCAGTTGTGAAGATGACAATGCCATGATAGATGTTAAAAATGAACATGGCAGGTTAGTTGCGCTTTGGAGTTACACGTTAACTTCAGTGGAGAAAAGTTTCCCCAGGAAGAAAAAGAACTTCAATGTGCTTGCTAGATACTGTGGAATGCTGAAAGATCTGGCCTAGGGACAACCCATCAAAGTTATAGCACAAAGCTAAGTGCACAAATATCTCAGAAAAAGGACAATAGAGAGTACCAAAGCCACCAATACTCGTTGGGGTAGATGGGAAGACATTCTATTGGACCCGGATCTGGAGATAGGACCGGCACAGCCAGCGAGCAAAAAAGTGACAAAAGAGATACCTGGGAAACAGAAAACGCATGACTGGACTCTACACCGATGGATCCAAGAAGGGAACGGATCAGGTAGCACACTGGGGATTTATCCTCAAGTATCAAGGGAAGGAGTGCTGACGTAGAAGGGGAAGAGTTCCAGGTAGTGCTTAGACTGGAGAAGTTATGGCAGTACTCAAAGGATTGCTTGAACTAACTCACAGAAAAGTAAAAACATCACGAGTAGTGACCAACAGTCATTACTGTGCACAGGCCCTGAAAGAGGACTTCTCCATTTGGGAAGAAAATGGATTTGAAAGTGCTAAGGGAAAAGTGGTGGTTCACTATGACTTGTGGAAGAAAATAGCTGAAATCAGGCTGAATCTACAGTTGAAGGTAGAACACCAAAAGTCTCACACTAAAGAAGGAAACTACTGACAAGGAAATGAAGTGGATCGTTATGTGCAACAAAAAAAAATCATTTTTGTCGGGATCGAGAAGTGGGAAAGAACCCCCGAGGGTCGGAGGGTCCCACAGGAGTACATGTTAAAGGTTGTGTGGGACGTTCCTGAAGGGCTAGGTCATGTAGGCGTACAACCTACACGTAAGGAGTTGGAAAGTCAGGAGCTCTGGATTCCCATGAAGCAAATTTGCAAGGTGCTACAGGACTATGTGGTATATGGTCAATACAACGTAGGACGACGCGGGTACCGAGTGGATGGACAAACTATCAAGAGTATCATACCTTGGGGTTCAGTGTGCATGAATGTAGCTGGACCCATGGAAGTCACTGGTAAGAAGGGAGAGAAATACCTTCTAGTGCTGGTGGACTCAATGTTAGGGTATGTGGTATCGGCAAGAAAAGCTAATGGCAACAGTGTTGTTAGCATGCTGGAACAAGTCTGTGGGTCGTTGGGCGTCCCAAAGGAACTGAGAACTGATAATGGGACACACTTTTGTAACGCACAAGTGGATCACTGGTGTCAGACTTTTGGGGTGATGTGTGTTTACTCACCACCCTACACACCTCAAGCCAACGGAGTTGCCGAAAGAGCCATAGGTTTAGTCAAAATTTGGATTGCCAAAAATGCTAATACCAAAGAATGAAGCACTAAAACCGTGGAAATAGGACAAACCTTGAATGACAGACATCAAGTAAGGATGTACTATGATCCTCTCAAATCTTTCAAATCCCAACTGGACGTGACAAGGTTTGAAGCCCCAGAAATGCACATGCAGCAGTATGACAAGGGACCAAATCCAACACCTACAACGCCACCTCTTTACCCAGGAATAGAGGGATTAAGTGACAAAGAAATGATCAGGTAAAAAGCAATGTGTTAGAACCCTCGAGATCTGCTTGAGCAGTCAGTGCAACATACCTGACCCTATGATCCTACAAGAAGAAGAGCAAGAAACATACCCCATGGCACCAATCAGTTTCCTTTGATCTTTAGGTTGTACCGTGACCCAAAGGACACAGATGACCTCGAGTCGGCCCAGCTACCCGATACTGTGAACAATGAGGCCTGAGAATGAGGTTGGAACAGCCCCTGGGAGTTGATGACGTGGGCTCAATTGATTGCAGAAGTAATTCTGAACCAAAAAATCCCAATGGTGGACCTACCTCCAGTCCCTCGTGAGGCTGGAGCCAGGCATCAAAATGGTACTATTACACCACCAGCTTGGATAGATGGGCAATGGAAGGAGCAAGGCCAAAGCAAAAGACTGCTGAATATTTGGTAACCCCAAAAGCCCGGGAACAACACGGAGTGCTACAGATTCTCGGAACAGCTGCACAAAGGGTAGACACGCCCATAAGACCTGACTCCACCCAGCGGATTAGAGTCTCGGTACAGATGGTCGTGGCACCATACAAGTGAGTATACTCGGTGGGAGCTACGATACACCTGATCGAAGACAATAAAGATGACACAGAAAAGTCCCAACCTAGTAAAACAGAGAGAAAGTGAAGTGTGCTAAATGCTTAGGCCAGCAAAACATTTCTGAGGAAATGGAAGCATACCAACAAGGAAATGACTACTAAAAACTGAACCACAGGGCGCTAGGATCATCAATGGATCTCATCGAAGGAGAGAAGGTAGACATTTATTAAATCAAATCATGAGGTGTCCAAATCATATCTGGAAAGGAAGAGATAACATAAAATCGGCAAAAATCATCGAAACAGGCTGGTCCTGGAACAGAGGCCCATTTTACGATGACTCGGATTCAGAGGACAAGACACCCTCTGATGTATGGAATTTGCTGATTCGACGATCCAGGAGTGGACCGTATCAACCAGCCCTAATTGTACGAAAAGAACTGGTAAAGTTAGACCGACCCAGAAAAGACTACACCTTAAACTTTAACAGAACCAAAAATTACGACTGCTCATGAATATTGTTCTACAGGAGCAAAGACCTAACTAGAGGGTCTCATAGGTGTACCTCTGACTACATAGTAACAAAAGACTTATAGAGATTGCCATACAACCCCAACCCGATGGGGACACCATGGATCTTCAATATTGTCTATTTAAAAGTACTCGGAATGCAAATCAAAATCAGGTTGGGCCATAATTACCGAGATCTACAACAACCACATTTCTGCGAGATCTCCATAGGGGAATTGGTGGTTTGGACAACAAACCGAGCCATGAAAATAAGCATCTACAACCAGGAAACTAACCCAAACAAATAGTGGTTGAAAACACCATGCTGCCCCTACGAATGCTGTGTGATCGAGTCTGCACGCCCATCAACTACTGGGAAGAATACCCAGTACGAATGGCTTACAGGATGATAGTATCGTACAGAGGGCACCCACTTGTCAGTACGGTAACAATGCTAGAAGAAAGGGGTGTACACTATGTGCGATATGAAAGAAAATCCATGGAAATGTTCAGACAGAGACTGTGGGAAGCGGAGGAACAGAGCTTCAGAGGTGTGGATCCATCTGACGAACCTTTTAGTGGGCTGCAAGGCTCCCAGCTTGAGCCTCAATGGAAGTGGGTATGGAGAGGGTTGCGACCAGAATTGCCACACCTATCGCCTCTCTGCGTGGAGCTGTACAAAGGACCCGTGGAAGGAAAAGAGGGCCAAGTCCCAGTGAGAGTCGAATGCGACCACATTGGTAACCTGGAACACCCGCAGAAGGTTAACCGCCTCACATCATGCAGCATGGAAAATCCCATAAAAGAACAGTAACATAATATTAATAATAATAATAATAATAATTAATTCAATTTATAACGCACTTTTCATTACTGAAAATCTCAAAGTGCTCATAGGCTCAAAGTCAATCGACAAAGGTACAGAAAACATTTTGATTCAATTTAACAAAGTCGGACCAAAAATATCAGCCCTAAAGATAGCAGAAAACGTAGTATGGTTTGATGAACCTGAATATGACGTTTCCTGGAAAAAAATGCACCAAGAACTATTTCTACACAAACAACGAATATACCAGACAACCCAATCTGGATGGACCCCAAAAAGAGTATTGCTTGAAACCAGCACACCTGCCCCACTATGAAACCCGTCCTAAGCCTTGTCCGCCAACCTCACCATGGATATTCAACGTAGTTTACCTGACAGTAGCAGGAATAAGCATAAAATTAAGATGGGGACCTAACTACCGGGAAGTGTCGCAAAGTCGCTTCTTCTAAGTCTCTGTGGGAGGAATGGTGATCTGGACTACAAGCCCAGCCATGGTGAAAACAATCCAGGGGAGGGTGAGTAGACCAGAACGATATATCATCGAAAACCAACACCTACCCATAAGAGTACTAACGCCAAAAATACACTACATGCGTTCCGGCTCTGCCCCGCTCCGGTCCGACCTCCGTAGCAAATACGCACCCATTTAATCAATGACAGAGTTTACACTGGCTCCGCACGGCGGCAGCGATCTACGGAGAGCGGACGGCAGTCCGTCAAAATTAGAAATTTTTCTATTTCTGCCGGACGCCGGAGCTGTGCCGGAGTCAACTTTTGAAGATTACGTCGCACCAACAGGAAAAGGAACGAGCACAACTTCCGTATTTACAAAATAAAATCACCACGGGCGGACTTAATCCTAGCTCTATACGGATTTATTTGTACAAAAATGCTGTCAAACTATCATTTATGACTACGCCTACAAACGCAATACAAGAAATAAATAAATAAATAAAGTATTTTATTCTGAAATGTAATACATCACTTCCTGTTGCTCAAACCATGTCCTGTCGCTCATTTACGAGAGAAGATCAAGGCAGCAGTCTCTACTGTTGTTCTCCTTCTTCCACCGAATGAATTGTTTTGTTCTGACTTACTTATCACTTGATTTATCATGCGATCTCGCAATTCCCGCGCATGCGTCTCGGAGCAGCGCATCCATGCGGACCTGAGCTGAGCGAAGGAAGTGGAAACTGGACTCGCTCAGCTGCGACCTGTGGAGCGGGGCGGAGCCGGACCGCATGTAGTGTATTTTTGGCGTAAGATCCCAGATGACCACGCCCTATCACAGGCATAACCCGTGGGTAAGAAAAGGGTATCTGGTAACGGTGATGTGTAAATGACAACCGTTGATAGTTTTGATAGAAACCCTGGCAGAAGGGGGTCCTACAGCAGAGCAATATTTTGAAGCACTATATAAGGCAGAATTAAAAATAATACGGGAACCCAATTTTCAACAGAAATGAAACCTAGAAGGACCCCAGCCTGAATCTACAGAATGGTTGGTGTCTCAGTGGAAGTGGATATGGAAAGGACTTCAACCTTGATTGTCACACCCCTCTCCACTATATCTGGAACTCCTCAAAGATTGAGTGACCACAACTTATGGGCGCTCAAGGAGGAAGCCAAGAGCTAAAAGCAACAAAGACTTTGAAAAGAAACCTCTCCAACATGATTCCTCTGAAAAGAAGATGGAACAGTAGTTACTCAGACAACGATGATGATCCACATACCTATAAAAATGAATCACACATCTATGATGATCTAGCAACCCCTGAGGAATGCCCAAGGATTACGATTTTGGATAAAGCAGCTTGTCTGCGAACCCTGCTGCGGGGACGCGTAGTGTTAATAGGCTTTGCAATGTTGTTGGTAATTTTGTATCAAGCCGGAATCAGACCATGGAGCCTGACGCATGTAAAAGTCTCCCATGGGAGATCCAAATATGCAAACATGACCTACTGGGACAGCACACAAAGAAACATCTTTGTGCCATGGGACCAAAATTACACTGTTGAGAATCAAACCAAGACCTGGAAGTGAGTAAGACAAGCAAGCTATCCAGCTTGGATGCACCAGCTAGAAAACACCCCTGAATGGGTGTCAGTAGTAGAAGCTGAGATCCTAACGGGACTGGACAAACTCTATTTTAGGGTAAACAATCTACTGATCCTACCTGAAGGAATTGTGACTTGGAAAATGTTCCTGCATCTCAACATAAAAATAACAATGAGATGTTACTGGATCCATCCAGATAAAGAACCCCCTGAGTGGCACTGTGACTGGGGTTGACAACCACTAATGGGGCTACTGCACCAAGGATAATGGGAGGCTGAAGTGATTTATCCTGCCCCACTGAAAGACGACAGCTGCCAAGCCATACTCCCTCGTTGGGAATTTTGGGGCAATATTCATCTGGACTGTGACAAAATCCCTTCTTTTATCAGAAGAAACCGGACTGGAGAACACCAAAACCTAACCAAAGTCAAGACTGTCCACACCATAAAACACGAAAAGGTGTTCAAAATCAATGCCACTGAACAAAGACACAAAGTACGACCCACTGGAGGAAAAAACCCGTCCATGGTGGATAGGCATACCACCACCTCCAATAGATGTAGCAGGAGATAGAGGCATAGGCCCACCTGTCAGACACTATGTACATCCGGAACTAGACACAAAGAAAGAACAGGCCTATATAGAACATTGCAAAGAAAATAAGTTAAAGAAGCTCCCAATCTGCTATTGGAACCTGTATAGTGAGTGCAAATCTCAAAACTATTTACCAATAAACCTAGTACAGCATCAACAATATTATTCCTGGAGCTAGGCAGCAATCTTCCAACTAAGAAATGCCTAGCAAGAAGACTGGTTGAACAGAACACTGCCATGGGTCTGGGTGATGCCTGGCCTGTCCCACTTTGAAGGTGACGTTGTGAAGGTGTATACTAGAACTCAAACAGGCCTGATGGGGCTATCTGATATGTATGTGCAGAAACTGCCAAAACCAAATGAGCTTCTTAGCACACCCAAAGATGATTTTGACAAAATTGACAAATGTGTAGCTGAATGAATCTTCCTTAGTCTCAACAATTCGGTGCGGGAGAGTAGCGGAATGTCCCCTCGATGTCGGTTATGGGAAACATAAGTATCTGTTATGTCTAATTGGCGTTATGACTGTACTGAATTACAACACACAAAGACAGTTAAATATTGCTCCAGGCCTGGCACGAATATCATAAGCAAGATAAAACACGAACCTGGTGGGGATTTCAATAGGAGGAAATAAAAGAATGGGTAGCCCCCTGTTTGCATCTCTCTCATAATTATTGGATCAGGTACCAATTCTTAGCGACAGTCTACTCTAAAGAGCAAGACATATGGGTGAATATTCTGTATCGCCCCGACAGATATGTCAGTCCCAGACCATGGCATATGATTTGCAATGAGAAAAAAAACTACATGTTTCATTAGCTTGGCCCGTAGATCCTGTGGTAATATTCCCAGATGGGAGGATTACTGTAGAGATCACTATGGGCAAGACTATGTATCTCACACAGCTGAAGTAGTGTGGAAAAAATATGGCAATGTATGGAGAAGGTCAGTCCCCGATGGCACGAGCTGTACTAACATCATCTTGGGGCATAGACTAAAACCCAGAAAACATATTCAAGGGGTGACTATCCCCTTCGTATCAGAGTCCATGATCACACTGGCTGAAGGACAGGCAGTGAGACAAAGCTTATGTAGGGGAGAAGAGATAGTTGGTTATGAATGGGTAGGCCCAAACCAAATATAGAATAGAATAGAATAGAATATATCTTTATTGGCATAGTCATTGCACCGAAGCACAAAACATTGCAATTGACGTACACACCGTCCTTGAGAGGGGGACGTGTACACGTAGCCGCAACAGAAATTAATCCGCGCCGCCACAAACAGATATGGAAAAAAGGAAGGTTACAATAAGGTAAACAGTGGTATTCAGTGATAGAGCGATAGATAGCAGCTGGTGTCCTTAGTAAACATGTCTCAGGAGAAATTTGAAATCCAACCTTCCAAGGCTTTTTGTTAAGGGGGAGTCAGATAAGGGTGACAAATATTTTCACTTATGGCACGTAGTGTAATTTTCTGCAACCTTGAGTCCTGCTTGGGCAACTCTGATCCAAATATAATCCAATATGATCCAAAATTATCCAATTCAGGATTTTTCCACTGATCCAAGCTATGGCCCTCAGATGGCCCTCAGATGTTGACCAGTACAGCGTCCAGAGTCTCAACCCGTGGGTGATCAGTTCACCTTCCGGATAAGCTCATAAACAGCTGATTTGTCAAGGTCACGGTGCAGATCAGACTACGGGTGCTTCGGCATTAAGTCCTGCTGAGTCTCCCTCATTTGCCGATAAGCCAGTGCTCCACAAATGCCAAAAAGTAAAGCGTTGCCATCATAAATCCAATTTATTCCAGATTGTTCAAGTCCCCACAGAGCACAGAGAGTAAGACGCTCACCATTCCATCACCAGGAATCCATGGCGTATCTTCTCAGTCAGTCTGCGAGGATGGGCCGGCTCCCCCGTGCCTTGCCTTTTGTACTTGAAATCTTGTCCGTAGAATTGATTTGCCCATACAACCCAATTCATCTTAATCTGCATTCGATATGCTTTCTGGGGAGCTACAGACAAGACAAGAAGCCGTGCAAGGGGTGGGGAAGGTCGGGGAGGAAGGGAGCGAGAGAAGAAGCAACTGTCTCCACCAGTTGCCAGAGGAGAATATATTCAAAACTTACTTGTCAGTACCCAGAGGAAGATTGGAAAAATTGTGGCTAGAAAGGAGATGAACACAATTGTGCTTGGTATGACACTGTAAGCTATACAGTAGGCCGCAAAGTCACAGAAGTGATGCACGGTGTGGGTGAAGTGATCAAAGAAGGCAGAACAGTAGGCTGCAAAGTCACAGAAGTGATACACGGTGTGGGTGAAGTGATCATAGAAGGCGGAAAGACAGTCGAAGGATGAATGGTTGATCTAATCATTCAGATCTGGCCTTATTTGGCAAGCTTAGTCGGTGTGATAACTGTAGCCTTATTAGGACGTGTGATCCTGCAAGAAGGTCTCAAAGCCATGTACCGCCCATGTGGGAGGATCTACAAACCACTCCCACCAGAACCGGGCGCTGGCTCTGCTTAAAAGCCAGAACACCAAGGAAGTAGTCTCACTTCTGCCCCGGAGCATCAGAGAGCAACAACAGAAAACACAATTCCAGAAACCCTCAACACCAAGTCCAACATGCGGGGCCCAACACCACCTTCAGCATCCACAAAGATTGTGAGTTCACCTTCTCCTACTGCCTTGTTCATCAAGAGCGAAATGGATTGCCAGACAACAGATACCCCTCTAACCGAGATAAGTACCACCTTTTGGTGGGCAACTAGTACCATGATGCCTAATTTGACCTCCTGGCCAAAGTGTCCTACTTCTTGTAGGATGTGGAATATTTTCTGCTATTAATTTCATGGATATGTTACTGCCACATAGGAGGATGGGGTAGAGAGCATCTGATACAATGGCCAGTGGCCTTCCAGGCCTCCCCAAAGATGGTTGCAACTCATGTCATACTCAAAAGACCTGAGATAATGCCATCCCTGTTTGTCACCTACTTGATGGGAAGAGTTAGACCCACGCTTAGACAAAAAATTGTGCTCTTGGCCTGGCTATTAGTTGACTCCATAGTGATAACCCTCAAGTGTTTGGCCACCCTCATTCCAGTATCAATGCCCATGTCTAGCTGTGGAAACACAATAGGGAGAGCTATGACTGCAGTAATGGAAGGAATTATGGCCATTACCATTTTAGCACACTTGCTATACCAAACCCTAGCCTTGCAGCCACAAAATAGACACCGTTGGTCTCTGAAACTAGCTGTCCTAATAGGATGGGGTCTGATTTGGGGAACTTGCTCTGCAGTGTACTGGGCTAGTCTCTGTACTACAGCACCTATCATTGTTTGGATGATGACTTATGCAGCTGTTTTCAAGATAGGGCGTGAGCCCTCCCCTGCTGCTCTGGAGGCGAGTGTAGAATTATAACCAGTAAGAATTCCTTGGCCTGAAAATCGGACTCTGAGGACAGAAATAAATTAATCATTGTAACCAACAATCGCTTACCCCTTCCCTACTAACGCTACTATATATAATTTAGTTTACTTATTTACTTAATCAACCGAGAACAAGTTCTGTTATGCCCCTCCTTTAACATTGGAGGAACCCCAAATAGTCTGCTGTTATTGTCAAGTTGGATTAATTGATGCCGGATACCTTTGGGCTGTTGGTTCATCCTAGTGGTGCCAGAGCTGCCATTAAGCTGTGGTATATACAGCTGAAATAAGTGGTATACTTGTCCGTGATATACCAAATAGCTTACCAAAAGTGTCGGTCGAAGATTGTCTGTAAACAGAGCACATCTGTTAAGTTGTCTGGACCTCGGCATTGTTCACAGCACCCTATGTCCCGACAGAGATTGTCCAGACAGGGGCAACCTAACAATAAGTGGTCACAAAGGAATGGAAAAACCTCTGCAATGCAACCAGGTTCAGGGCCGTCCACCTGTACACAGGGCTGCTCTTAGCCTATGGACCAACCTTACCGACCTTCACAACCCCACGGACAAGACCAGTACCCCAACTTCAAGTGGTCCCCATCCCATCAGAAGTGAATCTGGGAGCCACCCTTCCGGGAGTTCCCATCCCAATGCTGCCAAAAATGATGGCTTTGAGTCCCAGTAACAAGATTTGATATGCACCACCGACAGCTAAGATAGCCGAAGACCAAGAACCGACAGCTGGTCCTTCCAACCCGCAAAGTATGGAGGCTCAGTTTGACACCGAGCCCATGGAGGTAAGGGCAGCCTCTCTGGAACCACCAATCCTGCAAGAGTGGTCCGAAAAACGTGTCTATCTCGAACACTTCCTGCAAAACGAGGCAAATTCCTTTAGCCCTGAGGGATCAATCGTCTATGAACCCTACAGCCCTGAAATTCTGATCCCCGTTGGCCTGGAAGACTCTGATCTCCTAAGTCCATCATATACACCCACTAGCCCAGACATGCCCAGCCTTGCTAGATCACATGTCCCTAGTCCCGTCAGTCCTGATACAACAGGCCAAGCTGAGCCGGAAGAACCTAACAACCCTATCCCAGTCAGTTCAGCAGTTCCTAATCCCAATGAACCAGAGTCTGACTTGATTCTTAAAGACCCAACCCCACCTCAACAGCAAGTGATGGATGGAAATGCTGCCTACTCGCCTGAAGGATTTCTCATAATAGATCTCATGACACCTATTGGGTCCCCCATGAGTGCTGAAACCCCGATGTCTGAAGCCAGTGAGAATGTTGATCCTGATGCTCAATCAACAAAGGAGAACGAAGGATCACTGACCACTTCAAGATCTCAAGAGATGACCTCACCTCAGCCGGGTGGCACATATGAATCCAATCAGGATGACTACACCATAATGGATTATTGGGAAGAAGCGAGCAGCAGTCCAAGGTCCAGTGACACAAATGATCCTATGCTACCTGACAAAGCATCGAGAGTTATGGATTACATCGACATCTCGAGCAAGGACACAGATGACGATAAGGATTAACATGGGACTTGATCGAGGGTACAGTCTGATTTCAAGAAGGGGATGTCAATGGATGGAGAGGAAAGGACTTTATTGTTGAAATTAGACGGATTTTCCTGGTTTTAAATCTCTTTTAAAAACACACTTTTATACCTTGGCTTTTAACACATGATCTTATTTTTTAGGAATTTTAACTCGCAAGCAGTGAGACTGGTATATTTATATTTTTGTACGCTTTGTTTGTTTTTTTAGCATTTTAGCAACTTGTATTTGTGTTTTTGTACAGCATTTTGGTTAACCCTATGGTTTTTTAAATGTGCTATAGAAATAAGGTTGATTGGTTGATGCAAAACACCAACACAATACATAGTAATTGTTAACATACACCAAGAACCACCAAGATAACACACCAAGGCCTCAAAACAAAGCCTCTCCCTAGATAAAGAAATGCAGCACATACACACACACACACACACACACACACACACACACACACACACACACACACACACACACACACACACAGAAAACACGTCAAGGCCTCAAGACGAAGCCTCTCCCTAGATAAGGAAATAAAAGCACACATACACATATACACAGAGAAAACACACTGAGACCTCCAAAACTACAAGGACACTCACACACGCTCACCTTGGTCTGCTCAAAACTAGAAGTGCACAGTTTTTAGTCAAAAAAGTCAAAGTCAACTTTATTGTCAGATCTGCAATATGTACTGTACAGGACATACACAGGACCGAAATTGCGTTTCTCTCAGTCCCTCGGTGCAACAGTAAACATCTAAACATTGAAACACTGAAACATATAATAATAGACATAAGCATAAAATAGTAAAACTAACACTGTCCTGAGTTTTTGCATAGTGGTATAAGAGTATGAAAATTTACACCAACTCTAAAACTAAAACTAAAACATTAAACATTTAATGAACATAATACTGTCCTGAGTTTTTGCATACTAGTATAAAAAAAGAGTATAAAAAGTATAACTAAAATAAACTAAAGGTTTCTAGCATTGACATTTGCAAAGTGGCAAAGCAGCGTATGAGTTAATGTACACAGTATATGTATGAGGTAGTAGTTGATGTTGTTATAGAGGCAAAAAGTGGCATATGCAGTAAGGCACATTGGGCATCCCTAAATAAGACCGTTCAGAGCACACTGTATATGTATCAGCAGTGGTGTAGATATTAGAGTAGTGTAAATGTAAACAGTAGTAATTAAATGTAAGCAGTAGTAATAAAAGTAAACAGTATTAATAAATGTAAACAGAGAATGTAAACAGTATTATGACTATAGGCAGTGATGTAATACAAACATTAGTGCAAGTATGAGAAGTAGTGCAAACTGTATGAGCACATGACCGAGAGTTTAGTGAATAACCCGTTTGATGACACAGAGTCCAGTGTTAAAATCTTTGTGTTGTGTGGTAATGTGTGAGAAAGTTTTAGTGTTAAGGCAGTTCAAATGGGAGGGGGGGCAGAGCAGGCAGAGTGTTTAGCATCCTGACTGCCTGATGAACAGAGCTGTCTCTCAGTCTGCTGGTTCGAGCCTGGAGACTCCTCAGTCTCCTCCCTGATGGCAGCAGTCTGAAGCAGCTGTGTAGTGGGTGTGTGGGATCACCTGCCATGCAGTGGGCTTTCCGAGTGAGGCGTTTGCTGTGTAAGTCCTGCAGTGAGGGCAAGGAGGTGCCCACGATCTTCTCAGCTGCTCTCACAATGCGCTGGAGGCTCTTGCGGCAGGATGCAGTACATGCACCAAACCACACAGTGATGCAGCTGGTCAGGACACTTTCTATGGCACCTCTGTAGAAGGTGCTCATGATGGGGGTTGAAGCTCCAGCCCTTTTCAGCTTGCGGAGAAAGTAGAGACGCTGGTGAGCCTTCTTTGCCAGTGCTGCAGTGTTCCTGCTCCAGGACAGGTCCTTTGAGACGTGCACTCCCAGGAACTTGGTGCTGTCTACTCTCTCCACTGCGGTGCTGTTGATGGTCAGAGGGGCATGTTGGGCATCCCTCTTCCTGAAGTCCACAACAATCTCCTTTGTCTTCTCCACGTTGAGAGTGAGATTGTTGTGTCCGCACCACAAGGCCAGGCGGCTC
>JBBPBX010002165.1:76249-89322 GCA_038048925.1 Garcialebias charrua | reverse complement strand
CCTTGTCTGAAGCGAAGTGAAGGACATGGGTCTGGTTTTAACCAAGCTAGTTCTTGCCTGGAACTTAACAGATGTTTGAACCCACTTAGAGCGGTCATGTTCGAGATCTTCAGATCTTTTTGTAAGATATTCCAGGAAACAGGAGCGGTGTAGGAGAAGGCCCTTTTGTCAAGTTCAGTCCTCACTGACGGAACACTGCAGGTGATAATGTCCTTAGAGCGCACGCTGTGGCTGCACTCATGCAGTGACATGTAGGAGGAGGTTTAGACCTATTTAAGAAGATTAAAAACTTCGATTTTGCCCATATTATTAGCTTTTTACACCATTGTTGTACGATTACTAATTCTAGGAGGACATTCTGTGTAAAGTAGTTGAAGCCGTTTCTTTTAAATCACTATTTTAAAGTTTTTACATATCTAGACTGCTTTTTCATGAATGTCCTGAAAGCATCTGTTAAAAAAAAAATCCTTGTGTTAACTAATGTTGCATAATTTGAATTTCATCAGACCATCACACTCATGCACTGCGCAGGCTGCACATCTGCAGGCCAGTTTCTATAAAATCATTTTCAGCTCTGATTTTCTTGCTTTTGGAACAGCGCCGACTGTGTGTAGCTTTGACCTTACTGGTGCAACTACTTAAATTATTAATCAAGAGCTAATTCTACTCCCATAACTACCGGTACTAACATTATCTTACTACCTTAGTTTAATGTGTTCCATATGTTGTCAGCAAATAAATTCCAGCTGATCCTTCTTGTAGTATGATAAATTGTTGCATGTTGTGTTGTTATTGCATCACAAGCTGGACTACGCTGACATATGCTGGTATTTAAACAGCATTCAACAAAACTGTGAATCTGAGGAAGTCTTGCGTAAATGATTTAGTCCAGGGCTGTCAACCTCGGTTACAAAAGGGGGACAAAATTAAAATCCTGGTTCAAACCAAACGTCAGTTTCTATAAGTTCATAAACTCAAGTCAGATACATGACGTATTTTCTTGGTTGCAGGTTCATGTGACGTTCTCTGTTACTCTTCCCACATCAAAATCTGATTATTGAATAATACAAACAAGTTTTTCTTGGCTTCAAAGTTGACCAACTGTCATGAGAAGTTTGCACTAAATAAATATTCTGATGCATGCTCAATAATCCAGGTAGATTAATTTAACAATGTTAAGTCAGGTCCTCTTTCCGGATTCTTTGTTGAAATGTTTCATCTTGAAGTCTTTTGGATAAAGACAATGACATGTTTCAGAAGAATCCAGCCAGAGGACCTGACTTTACCTTGTTAGATGCAATAAATCATGAAGTTTATGAATGAATGTAATTCATGAATCATAAATCATGAAGGACCCCACTCACCCAGCACACACACTTTTTGCCCTGCTCCCCTCAGGCAGGAGGTTGAGGAGCATTAAGTGTAGAACCACCAGACTGAGGAACAGCTTCTACCCTGAAGCTGTTAGACTCATGAATCCCTAACCAGGATAATCACTATAAGAAAAATAAATAAAAAGAAAGAAAGAAAAATCACTGTAATGCCACTTTAATTGGTGATATGTGACTTATCTGTGCTGACTATCTCATACTGCTGTATTCATTCTTACCCATCTACTCACTACAGACTCATGTTCGGGCTGCTGTTTAATATACCATATTGTTTTTACATTATTAGTGTTTAACGTATATCTTAGATCTTTTAGCGTATTGTTTAGCACAGTTTTTCTAAGGGAGGGCTGCCAGGGGGCACTAGGGTGGCCCCAGAAAGCTGGAGAGAAGAAGATTAA
This sequence comes from Garcialebias charrua, assembly GCA_038048925.1. Taxonomy (NCBI): domain Eukaryota; kingdom Metazoa; phylum Chordata; class Actinopteri; order Cyprinodontiformes; family Rivulidae; genus Garcialebias; species Garcialebias charrua. The sequence goes on along the minus strand of JBBPBX010002165.1, from coordinate 87,533 downwards.
AAAAGCAAAAATAAAAAAATAGTAATAATAATAAAAATTGCCCACTAGGGCAATCTGTATCTGCCATTTACAGATAAACACGCTTGAGAGAGAGGTTAGATTTCTTTTGTTTTGTTCTTCTGGTCAACAGTTTGTTGAAAAGTTGTTGTTTTTTTCAGTGGGAATATAATACAGTGTATAAAACATGTTAGTTAATAACATTTTTATGCTCTGCAGCTGTAATAATTAAATAAATGTGGTGAATAAAAGTCAAAACATTCTAAAAGTTGATGTTTCTTTACATGTTTTGTAGCATTGTAGGCTTGCGAGGGGGGCCTCGGCCAGAAGCTAATGCTGTTTGGGGGGGCCATGGCATGGAAAGTCGGCTGCTCCTTGTGTTAGGGGTCACCACAGTGAACTAAGTTGCATGAAGACTTGGCAGTTATTATTTTCTTTTATGCCGGATGCCCTTCCTGACGCAACCACAGACCACCAAGCTACCACAGCCCTCTGTGTGGTGCATAGAGCTGCTATCTTAAGACACCCGGAGGAGCAGATGGTTGGGGTTAAGGGGCTTGCTCAAGGGCCCAGAGTGGGGCCAATGAGGGTGGGGGCAGGTGTGGATGCTTCACCTACTCCACCCACATTTTTGATGTTGTCGGTACCAGAGCTTAAACCGGCGATCTTCCGATCACAGGCCCACCTTCTCTAACCTCTGCGCCACCACTCCCACCCCTGGTTTAGCACAATGTATATCTTAGATCCTTATATACTGTTTCTTTTTATACTTTATATTTTTGGGTGTAACTGGGACCTTGAGTACACAATTTCATTCCACCTCATGTACCACATGTGATGCAAAAGAAAATAAAGGAACTTGAAGTTAAATAAAGTATGCTAGGTTTTTAAGCAAAATGAAAGGCCATCAAAAAGTTTTACATTTACAATAGAGCCAGATAAGATGTTAACAAGGCCAGATTTTGAGTTTGACATGTGGTTTAGTCTGTTCTTGACTAATAATCAGTAGCGTTATGTTAGCCTCCTTATTGAGTGTCATGTTAACAATAATCAGATTTACAAATAAGGAAAGAGATACTGTATATGTTTTCCTCAGAGACTGAGTGAAAAGTTTTAATTTTGTCTTTAGTCTCCAGTTGCTCACTGCAGAGGACCACTGTGGTTACGCTTCAGTCCAAGCTAAAGAGTGTCACTGTCTGTCCACAGTACTGATTTGACCTGGATTACCCCCAGTGGGAGGACACACACACTCTCTCACACACACATAGTGTTGCAAATGCATCAGACATTCACAGTCTCTTTGTTGGCTTCTGCCAGTGAAATAACTGGTCTGGGTTAGCCTCTAAATATGTCCCTCTATAAAGAGCTGTAAAGTAAACAACGCTGCGGCAGAGTCCTGACCAAAACGTGAGGCGTGCAGAACCCAAGGTCAGTCACCCAGCTCTAAACTGGTCCCAGTTAAGCCAGCCCCCACCATAGGAAAAGGACTCCAGACAAGTCTGGCTTGGCCTTGTTGTTCAGCTCGTATAAAAATAAGTTGGTGTTTACATTTAGAGGTGGTTGAGTCTCTGCTGAAGCTGAGGTTTGGTGTTGAGAAACCTATTTCAACAGTTATAATTTGCTGGAGTTGGTTCATTCCAGGTTAAACGTCTCGTTTTGTCGTTGGCCTCACAGATGACCTAATCTGTATTATCAAATGAAACGTTTGATTCTGTAAAGTTTGTTACATTTTTAGGTTTTTCAGCCAGAAATGCTTTGAGATTTAAACACAAATCTGCTAGAATACTGTACCTACAAAACCTTTTCTCTCATTTGCTTAGTTCTTTTATTCATCCTATTCTCCAGTTGTATTCCCCCCATTTTTTCCTGCATTCTTCTTTATCCTGTTTGCCCCTAAATGTCTGCGTTTTATCTGCTCTCTTCCTAATTTTCACCCACTTTTATCATAGGTTTTCTTTCCTTTCCACATTTTCTTCCTAATTATTAATTTCTATTAGGGATGCACAATATTATCAACATGGTATCGGTATCGGCCAATATTAGCGATAAAGTTAAATATTGGACATTCCATCAAAACAACTCACCGATGTAAAAGGCGCTGTTTTTATGATAACCCAGTGACAAGGATGCCTGCAGTGCCAACACGACGTGATGAAGTCACGCTCGCCTACCTGATCAGATCACGGCTGGAGACCAAGTTTTTTAAAGTGTTGGAAACTGATAGCATATATATAATAGATACTATACAAGTAGTCCTCGACTTACGGCGGTCTCGACTTACGGCAATCCGATGTTACGAATGCATCATATTAATAAAAATATATTTAAAAAAATATGTTTTTAATGTGTTTAAATGTTCTTGATTTCATGTGTACAGCACTTTGTTGCAGCTGTGGTGGTTTTAAATGGCTTTATAAATTAAAGACCGTGTAAAGTGAATTTCAACATTTTCTTAAATAAACATTATAAATGTGATAATTGTAATGTTGTAAATGAGTAAAAAGTCTCAAAATTGTAGCTCAATTAATTTTGAAGTTATACATGAAACTGTGTATAAAGACATGTGTGTTTCAGGATTTTTTAGGCGTGTTTTAAACGGGACCGCGTTTCGTCACGCGGTCCTCATTAGTATAGCCCTACCCCCTGCTGCTCCAGTCATATAAATTGTTCTTCGCATGGGTGGAGCCGTTCACTCGCGACTCGCAGATAGCATCAGATAGCAATAGCATAGATATTTTGTTCATTGTTAGCTAGCTAATCAATTATGCCTCGTTCCTGCATCTTCCCAGGATGTTTTAATGGTCAGGGCACCTGCTACTGACCGTCTCCCTCCTCAGCCTCCGGACACCGCCGCCGCCTTTCCTGTTTCTTTTCTTTCTTTTTTTTATTGCTAAGCCTGTGCCCTACAAGTTCACAAGCTCCTTTTTTGCTAAGAAAATGCGACAGGTCCATTGCATACTTAGTTATCAACGTGATTACTCTTTATCTTAATCACCAACACAGCCCCCGCATGCGATGTGTCGGGTCGGACCGGTGCAGCCGCGCGAGTCCGCTCATCTTCTAAACACATAACAGCGGAGTTATGAATTATAGTTGCGTCCTCAACTTTAAAAATAAAACCAGAGTTGTTTGTGCACTAAAAACAGCGTAACTCTTGGAAAAAGGAGCAAACAGAGCAGGTTTACTGATGAACCTGTCTTCCTCCTCCACACAGTTCAGCTCTGAGCGAGAGAGTCCTCCTACTTGCTCTCTGAGCTGCAGTGCTGCGCTGAAACCACGCCCACTGCTGACACGCCCCCACAGTTCTAGACTAAGGGAAAATAATGTATTTTCATGATTTTTGACACTTAATTTTATAAGGAAAACAATGTTTTTAATCAGTCAGATTTATATGGGTGATTAATAACACATATTTATGCCATGTGATAAACTAAAAACACAAATCTAATTTCACTTTACACGGTCTTTAAGTATTATTATTATTATTATTATTAAGCCGATTTACGCAGTTTCCGCCAGTTTTCGGCAGTGTCCGTCATTTTTCGGCAGTGCCCGCCAGCTTCGGTTACCTCCAGCTTCGACAGCCGGCTTTGGACAGAACGTTTGTCCGATCAGAGATTGCTTCGCTCGGATAAATGAGCTGGAAACGGTCGGTGAACTCTGTGGACGTCTCAGGTGGACGAACGGATTGGCGGCCTGGATGTTGTTGGCACCCGGAGCTAACAAGCTAAAACGCGGACGGACGGCTTGGCGGTTGGTGGCACCCGGAGCTAACATGCTAACGCCAGCCCCACCGGGGAGACGGAGCCGACGGGCGGCGGAGATACCTGCTGCGGCCGGGAGCTAACATGTTAACGCGGAGAAACGGCTTCACCAGCTCCCAGTAAGTTATTAACTCTTTTTACCTTCATTATGCACAGGATCGAGGGACAGTTCACCTCACATGATCCAAGGAGCATGTGGCAGGGCATCAAATGCTTAACAGACTACAAGGGCAAAAGCAAACAATGCCCCAGGGACCCATCCCTGCCTGATGCCCTCAATAAGTTTTATGCACGTTTTGATGATCCAAACAGACCAACTAGCACCAGACTCACCTCATCACCAGACGAGGAGCACCTCAAAGTGACCGCAGCAGAAGTGAGAGGTAGTCTCAGAAGGATCAACCCTCATAAAGCTACGGGTCCAGACAACATCCCAGGGAAAGTTCTGAAGGAATGTGCGGACCAGCTCTGTGAGGTGCTGGCTGACATCTTCACCACCTCACTTTCACTGGAGTCAGTTCCCACCTGCCTGAAGACCGCCACCATCATCCCAGTCCCAAAAAGCTCCACAGTGACTGGTCTGAATGACTATAGACCGGTGGCTCTCACCCCGATAGTCGCTAAATGTTTTGAGAAACTGGTCATGTCCCACATCAAGACAGCCGTCAACATCAACGAGGACCCTCATCAATATGCATATCGTGAGAACCGATCAACAGAGGACGCCATCTCCTCTGTGGTCCACACTGCTCTCACCCACCTGGATCAGAAGGACTCATACGTGCGTCTGCTCTTTGTGGACTTCACATCTGCCTTCAACACCATGATCCCCCAAACTCTGATAGACAAACTATCTACACTTGGACTAAGCCCCTCTATTTGTAACTGGGTCTTAGACTTCTTAACAGACAGACCACAGTCCGTGAAGATCCACAACTTCTCCTCCTCCACCATCACCCTCAGCACTGGCTCTCCTCAGGGATGTGTGCTGAGCCCTCTTCTGTTCACTCTGCTCACATATGATTGTATAGCCACACATCCAGGCTGTCATATTGTTAAGTTTGCAGATGATACAGCTGTGGTGGGATGCATCACAGATAATGATGAATCCAGCTACAGACAGGAGGTGGAACATCTGGAGAGCTGGTGCAAAGAGAACAACCTTCACATGAATGTGAAGAAGACGAAGGAGATGATTGTGGACTTCAGAAGGAACAAACACACCCACACCCCACTGTATATAGGTGGATCTGCGGTGGAGGTGGTCTCCAGCTACAAATACCTGGGTGTACACTTGAATGATAACCTCAGCTGGAGCAATAACACCACCAGCCTGATCAAGAAAGGTCATCAGAGACTCTACTTCCTCAGACGGCTGAGACGAGCCGGTCTGAGAAGCCCAGTCCTCACCTCGTTCTACAGGTGTGCAGTGGAGAGCGTCCTGTGCTCCAGCATCAACGTGTGGCATGGAGGCTGCACAGTTGCAGAGAGAAAAGCTCTGCAGAGAGTGGTGAAGGCTGCACAGAAGTCTGTGGGAGTCAGTCTCCCCACCATCACAGACATTTACACCTCCAGATGCAGAAAAAGAGCCACCTGCATCATGAAAGACCTCACTCACCCAGCACACTCACTCTTTGCACCACTCCCCTCGGGACGGAGGTTGAGGAGCATCAAATGTAGAACCACTAGACTGAGAAACAGCTTCTACCCTGAGGCTGTCAGACTCATGAATAAATAAATAATAAGAATAAACACTGCAAAATGTCACATCATACTGATACTGTACTGATCTGTTTCTTGTTGCTGCGTTCATCTGTGACCATCTGCTCATGTTCGTGCTGCTGTTTATAATGATGTTTTTCTACTACATTAGGGCTTAGTGTATTACTAGCTGATGTGATGTCTCTCTTAGTTAATCCTAGATGTTATTATTGTTTTTCTCTTGCATTTGTTGTTGGATGTAACTGGGACCCTGTGTACATAATCTCGTTTTCAACACATGTACTACATGCGGTGCAAATGACAATAAATTCTCTCTGACTCTGACTCTGACTCTTATGGCTCCAAATGTATGGAGCTAACATGCAGTTACAAACAGTTTGGACCGCGTGAAGCAGCTGGAAGCTGCAGAGCTCGGACGTGCAACGAGCTAACATGCTAACAGACATGCTAACTATTTTTTTCTTTCATTATGGCTCCAAATGTACTGTATGTGTTTTTTGATAATTATGTAGGGCATTGTGTTAGGATAGGCGAAGTGCTTGGTAACTTGGTAACTGTACAGTAACATAGATGTACGTGTATAAGTGGCGGCTCGTGTGTTTCCGACTTACTGCGATTTTCGACATACGAACGGCCGTAGGAACGGAACTCGTTCATAAGTCGAGGTCAAATGTAGAACCACTAGACTGAGGAACAGCTTCTACCCTGAGGCTGTTAGACTCATGAATAAATAAATAATAAGAATAATCACTGCAAAATATCACATCATGCTGATGCTGATCTGTTTTCTTGTTGCTGTGTTCATCTGTGACCATCTGCTCATACAGACTCGTGTTCGTGCTGCTGTTTGTAATGATGTTTTTCTATTACATTAGGGCTTAGTGTATTTCTAGTTGATGTTTTTCTTAGTTATATCCTAGATGTTATTACTGTTTTTCTCTTACATTTTGTTGTTGGATGTAACTGGGACCCTGTGTACATAATCTCGTTTCATCACATGTACCACATGCGGTGCAAATGACAATAAAGATTCTCTGACTCTGACTCTGACTACCTGTATAATCTTAATGCACAACTACTTACCGGTACGCACTTTTCACTTTCGCTTGTGAACAAGTTGAGTTTAGATTTGTGAAAATTTACCAATTTGCACTGTTCGAGTGTTGTCATTGTGGTAGAGAGCGTAAACGTCATAAATAAATTTGACATTAATCCGAGTTGAAGTGGTACATAATTTTCAGCCCCTTTTGTGTCATCTGCATTTGGTAGCAGGACAAACTGACAAAGACCATGCAGAATAATGTAGTATTTTAATTCCACAACAGAGAAAGCTATCTAGTCTCTGTAAGTAGGTCTAGGTGGAAAAATATCTGTATTGGTATCGGTTATCGGCCATATAAGTTTTAACATATTGGCCAAAAATCCAATAATGTACATCCCTAGTTTCTATGTATCTTTAAGGGTAATTTGCTGCCTTCACCTATGATGACGTGAGTTATAGTCATTCTTCATCATCATCTCTAAAGCTCTGAAAATGTTTGTCTTGTGTATTAATACCCCTCTTATCATCTTGTCAGCTCTCTTGAACTACTCAGGATTTTTTTCACTGTTTACCATCCACTTAAAACTGAGTCAGTGCCGAATGGATCTGTAGATGTAACACACACTTGGGATGATGACTCAAACTTCAGGAATTGGCTTTGTGTGTTTCCGGAATGAAAACAATGCAGTGACATAAAGGCAGGGGGGCTTATGCTAAATATAAAAAAGTTACCAGTTAATGAGTCAGTCCTTTTTTCACATTTTACATTATTTGTTAAAAAATTAAAAAAAAAAAAAAAAAACATGGTACTAGCAATGTAAACTTTTTTTTCTTCTGAAGCCTGTTTTATCTAAATTGAGTTTATTGTATTTTTCATTCAACCTTTATTTAGTCAGGTAAATCTTTTGAACCTCATGGGCTCATTTACGAAAGCGACCTGCTAAAACTAAAGAACAATGAACAGCAGTGGTAGAATTTCCTTAAACAATAAACAAACAAACAATAAACAATAGAAAACAAAAGAGAGAAAAAAACAAAAGAAAGTTTTTTTTTTTTTTTAACAAAGTATCAAAAAACTAGCAAAACATTATAAGGTAGACGTATAAAATCAAAGACAGGAACAAATCTGCATTGGTTTTTGCCAGGATTCCAACAGATTCTGAAAACCATTTAGAGAAGTCAAGGTCGAGAGCTTCAGATCTTTTTGTAAGATATTCCATGAAGCAGGAGCGGAGTAGGAGAAGGCCCTTTTTCCAAGTTCAGTCCTCACTGACGGAACACTGCAGGTAATCATGTCCTGAGAGCGCACACTGTAGCTGCACTCACGCAAAGACATGTAGGAGGAGATGTATGAGGGCAGCAGACCAAGAAGTGATTTAAAGATGAAAATGTACCAGTGGAAGAGTCTGCGTGAGGTTAATGATGTCCAGTTAACCAGTGAATACAGGGTGCAGTGGTGGGTACGATAATCACAGCCAGTTATGAATCTTAGTGCACCATGATAGACAACATCCAACATCCGCAGGGTGCTTGTAGGAGCATTCAATTTGCATACCGACCTAATCGCTCAACCGACGATGCCATCTCCTCTGCCCTCCACACAGCTCTCACACATCTGGACACGAAGGACTCTTATGTTAGAATGCTGTTCATCGACTTCAGCTCGGCATTCAACACCATCATCCCCCAACAGCTCATCCTTAAACTGGACAGTCTGGGGCTGAACACCTCAATGTGTAACTGGCTGCTAGACTTCCTGACCGGGAGACCACAGACAGTACGGGTCGGGAGTAACACATCTAGCACCATCACATTGAACACAGGGGCCCCACAAGGATGTGTGCTGAGCCCCCTTCTATTCACCCTGCTAACACACGACTGCACACCATCGTACAGCTCCAACCACTTCATCAAGTTTGCGGACGACACAACAGTGGTGGGTCTCATCAGCAACAACGATGAGACGGACTACAGGAACGAGGTGAGCCGCCTGGCCTTGTGGTGCGGACACAACAATCTCACTCTCAACGTGGAGAAGACAAAGGAGATTGTTGTGGACTTCAGGAAGAGGGATGCCCAACATGCCCCTCTGACCATCAACAGCACCGCAGTGGAGAGAGTAGACAGCACCAAGTTCCTGGGAGTGCACGTCTCAAAGGACCTGTCCTGGAGCAGGAACACTGCAGCACTGGCAAAGAAGGCTCACCAGCGTCTCTACTTTCTCCGCAAGCTGAAAAGGGCTGGAGCTTCAACCCCCATCATGAGCACCTTCTACAGAGGTGCCATAGAAAGTGTCCTGACCAGCTGCATCACTGTGTGGTTTGGTGCATGTACTGCATCCTGCCGCAAGAGCCTCCAGCGCATTGTGAGAGCAGCTGAGAAGATCGTGGGCACCTCCTTGCCCTCACTGCAGGACTTACACAGCAAACGCCTCACTCGGAAAGCCCACTGCATGGCAGGTGATCCCACACACCCACTACACAGCTGCTTCAGACTGCTGCCATCAGGAAGGAGACTGAGGAGTCTCCAGGCTCGAACCAGCAGACTGAGAGACAGCTCTGTTCATCAGGCAGTCAGGATGCTAAACACTCTGCCTGCTCTGCCCCCCCTCCCATTTGAACTGCCTTAACACTAAAACTTTCTCACACATTACCACACAACACAAAGTTTTTAACACTGGACTCTGTGTCATCAAACGGGTTATTCACTAAACTCTCGGTCATGTGCTCATACAGTTTGCACTACTTCTCATACTTGCACTAATGTTTGTATTACATCACTGCCTATAATCATAATACTGTTTACATTCTCTGTTTACATTTATTAATACTGTTTACTTTTATTACTACTGCTTACATGTAATTACTACTGTTTACATTTTCACTACTCTAATATCTACACCACTGCTGATACATATACAGTGTGCTCTGAACGGTCTTATTTAGGGATGCCCAATGTGCCTTACTGCATATGCCACTTTTTGCCTCTATAACAACATCAACTACTACCTCATACATATACTGTGTACATTAACTCATACGCTGCTTTGCCACTTTGCAAATGTCAATGCTAGAAACCTTTAGTTTATTTTAGTTATACTTTTTATACTCTTTTTTTATACTAGTATGCAAAAACTCAGGACAGTATTATGTTCATTAAATGTTTAATGTTTTAGTTTTAGAGTTGGTGTAAATTTTCATACTCTTATACCACTATGCAAAAACTCAGGACAGTGTTAGTTTTACTATTTTATGCTTATGTCTATTATTATATGTTTCAGTGTTTCAATGTTTAGATGTTTACTGTTGCACCGAGGGACTGAGAGAAACGCAATTTCGGTCCTGTGTATGTCCTGTACAGTACATATTGCAGATCTGACAATAAAGTTGACTTTGACTTTGACTTTGACTTGGAGGGAAGGAAAGTCACAGACACAAGGCGTTTCCTGACATTCAGTGATAGACATGATCTGTTTCTGAAAAAGAAACCCAGTTTAACTTTCAGTTTCTTCACTAGGTTTTCCACGTGGAGTTTAAAAGAGAGATGTGAATCAATCAGGATACCCAGATATTTATAGGAATCAACAAACTCAATAGGGACACCATTTGAAGATAAAATCAGAGGAGGATCTGCTGGAACCGCCTTCCTATTTGAAAAAAACATCCCTTTTGTTTTATCAGCATTTAGGACAAGTTTGAGACGGAACAAATCTGACTGGATGATGTCAAAAGCGGATTGCAGTAACTGTAAAGCCTTAGCAACTGTTTTAGCTCGGCAGTAAACAACTGTATCATCAGCATAGAAATGTAAGGATGCATCAGGGATGCAGTGACCTACATGATGAATGTGCTGGTTGAAATATGTGAGCTTCTGCTTGAATGGATTATTCTGACCTTCGACCCCACAAATACTGACTGACACTTTATTTATTTCAATCAGAATGCACAGTTTGACGATGGGGCCCTTTTCTGTCTGCACCGGTGCAGATTACTGTAATAGAGGCATTAAATATTTTAATCCATACAATTTATGGCAACTTTTGTGTACCTTCAGGTGATGAAGACCTACCACATGTACCACTCAGAGAGCATCAATGCTGAGAGCAAGCTGAAGGAAGCTGAGAAGCAGGAGGAGAAACAGATTGGCCGGGGGGACCCCGTGTTCAGCATACGGATGGAGAGGAAGATTGAGAAGATCAAGGAGAAGGTAGAACGATTTTCACAACCTTCATACCCCAGTTTTATTCAAGTTTGTGACATTTACTGTAAGTAAAACCGATCCAGCAACTCATCATTCACTTTTCTTTTTCATTCTAAATATGGATGAGCCTTTTAAGCAAAACCACTATTCAGATTTGTTGTTAATTATTAGCTTTCACTTGGAATATTTGTATGAAACGGAGGCTTTGGATCCAGAGATGTGTGCTGCGGCTAATTTAGCTAGCTTGGGATATTTATGTTTTTCATTTTCACTTGTCTAATGGATCTATGTTAAGGGGAGTGGGGGGGGGGATGCACATATTCTGGCAGCAACGCAGCAAAGTTAAGCTCACCCATAACCATAGTTTCTACTTCTTTCAAAATGAAATATGATGACAGAAAAATGACTGGCTGCTGTTTGAGCTGTACGTTTTGGGCTGAATAAAGTGCACCGTTTGTAAAAGCACCATTATGAAACAGAATTTTAGAATTACAATAAAACAGTCTTGACAGTAGGGGTGGTATGACAAAAAATTTGTATCATGGATTTTGTAAAGATT
>JBBPBX010002165.1:45825-74850 GCA_038048925.1 Garcialebias charrua | reverse complement strand
TCTACTTGATAGTGATAATAATAATTTGAATTTCTCTACTTAACTACCGTAGACTTAAAGTTTGAAAATCCACTTCCCATCCACAATCTTAAAGTACCGGTAGTTTCAAAACAAGAAAACGTTTTGTAATTGCTCTCATCTTTATTACTTCACACAGTGACTGAAAAACTGTGTGATTTTGGCAGCAGTCCATTTGTTTTTTGTCTCTAAAGTCTCCCAGACTTGTGTAAGGGTAAAACACTGTAAGCATTTTCACAGCCAAACAAATCTGGCTGATGTTTTACTCCCAGAACAGGCCTGTAAGTTGTTAAGCATTTGTGTAAAATGACTGAAAACTGATGGAATCATCCATTTTACACAACTTTTCCAAGAATGCACGCAGCATTGCTAAGAAATGAATGATGGGGAGTCAGAGTCCTTTGGTCAGTCAGTGACGATCAGCCTCATGTTTGTCTGGTGTTGGATGAAGACATTGGCTCAGACTGAGGCGTCCTAGCAGAAGCTTAAAGATCCACTGACGTGATTTTTCTACTATTCATCAAATTGCTCAAAATATATATATTTTATCATTTAAATATGTTAGTTTTTGCAAACAAAATGATAAATCACTTTAATTTTGCTTTAAAAGTGATTTTGAACTTCAAGCCGTGTTTAATCATGGGAAATCCGTTTACACCTGAACGCACCATCTGTGATGTAATGTCCAGAGTGAGAGGCAGAGGGCTCCAGTCTCTTCAATAGCGGACATTTTAAAACTTGACTAATTTATCAATCTAGGTGAAGATTTGAGCTATTTGTCTTCATTTTGGGAAGCAGAAAATAGTTTGGGTGATGGAACAAGAAACAACAGGATCTAATTTAGGTCTGATGCTGTATCAGACTGACCTTCATGTGGAGCTGCGCACACCGTGACAAGCTCAGAGCTCTGCCTCAACTCTGGACATTACATCACAGATGGTGCGTTCGGGTGTAAACGGATTTCCCACGATTAAACACAGCTTGAAGTTCAAAATCACTTTTAAAGCAAAATTAAAGTGATTTATCATTTTGTTTGCAAAAACTAACATATTTAAATGATAAAATATATATATTTTGAGCAATTTGATGAATAGTAGAAAAATCACGTCAGTGGATCTTTAAAACAGAGGCTTTTTAAAAATATATTTTACTGTTTTTATTCAACATTTGAATGTGTGGTGTGTGTCTTGATTTGCCAGCCATCCAGTTGTTCACTTGTCATTACTGTGTGAATGTTTATGAAGCATTTTGTGATCCATTTTTCTTCTGTACGTTTTTCAGCGTGATTTTCATCCCACAGTTTTCAAGTTATTTCAACAGTTCATAAATCAAAACTTTCAGCTCTTTTCAGGACAATCCAGCTATGACGTTTGGTATTCGTGCAACTTTAGCTTTTTGAAATATTTAGCCTTTTCTGCCATTTTTTTTGCTCATAGAAATTGAATTGAGCTCATTTTACATCCTTCACATCTTTAGATCCGTTTACAACTGTTTACTGCTCCTTTCACATTTTGTTCTAGTTCAGCTTCTTTCAGCTTCCTTGTACAAGATTAAACTTTTTTCAGCTACTTTCAGCTAATTTCAACTGTTTATCCAGCTGTTTTGAGCACCTTTCAGATTATTTCTGCTAACTACATTTGTGTGCTTCTTCTAACTTCTTTCTGCTAATTTCAGCTTATGCTCCTTTCAGTTTGTTTCTGCAAGTTTCAGCTTTCTTTACAATTTCAGCTACCATAAAGCTGTTTATTTTGCGGATTGTAGCTTTTTCCCAGATAATTTTCAGTTTTTTTGCTCATTTCTGCTTCTTTCAGCCTAATTGGGCAAACATGTGTTCTTTCTGCTTTCTTCACCTACATAATTTAAGCTTGTTCTACCTCTTCAGCTTACGTGTTAGCATTTTTAGCTAATTTCAGCAGTTTTCAGATAAATTTGAGTTTTTCTTGGTAATTTCTGCTACTTTCAACCCAATTATGGTAACTTATTTCTGCTAATTTGAGCTTGTTGCGTTCCTTTCAGCCTTTTTCTGCTATTTTCAGCATCTTCTGCTATTTCAGCTACTTTTTAGCTGTTTTATGCTAAATTTAGCTTTTCAGATAATTCCACATTTTTTGAGCTCATATTAACTCCTTTCACTTCTTTTTGGTACTTTAGCCTTCTTTCTACCTTTTCAGCTATCTTTCAGCTATGTTTTGCTAATGTCAGCCTTTTTAGCTAATTTCCTAATGGTTGTGCTCATTTCTGCTTATTTAAACCTAATTCAGCAAATATGTGTTCTTTCTTCTGCTTACTTTCCATTTCAGCTACATTTCAGCATACTTTTTAGCTACCGGTAACTTCAGCTGTTTTTCAGCAAGTTCTTTAGCAATAAGCGTTCACACTGCATTTTCACAGGAAATGCATTTTTTCTAGTTAAATTTAGTTTTTCTCACTCTGTTGTTTCTCATTTCTGTCCCCATTTCTCTTGTCAGCGCCAAGCCAAGTACTCGGAGAACAAGCTGAAGTCCATCAAAGCCCGAAACGAGTACCTGCTCACACTGGAGGCAACAAATGCATCCGTTTTTAAATACTACATCCATGACTTGTCAGACCTGATTGACGTGAGTATGGAAGCAGCTGTTTTCTGAGAAAACGGAAGCACTGTCCTTTATTTGATTGCTTTTCTTTGTTTCTGTAGGGGGGGAAAAATGTTAGTGGCGTTTTCACTGTCTTAGATTAAATTTCTCGTCATAATCAGCAAACAAACGTCTTTAACATCTTGGCTTGTTTAAAAGCTTGTTGTTGTTGTTTTGTTTTTGACACACTTCAGATTATCCAAATGCAGAACAAAATCAGCCCAGACTTTGGTTCTGTTTAATATAATTTTCAGCAAATGATTAGTTTAAAACAGCATCCTGTGTTTCTTTCTTGTGATCTTTACAAGCAGATTGCTTTGCCTTTTTCAGGCCAACACGCAGATAAACATGACTTATTTATGATCTGCCTCACCGGGGTTTTGAATATTTTTCAGACCCACTATAAAGCTGCTGCGTTACTGAGGAAAAAGGAGCAGGGTGAGGTTTGAGCTGAAGTTCTGAGATTTTATATTCCAAACAGGACTGAAGAGAGAGACACAGCTTCTTTATGACAACATGCTGTGTGCTGAAATTACCCCTCTCCCTGCTTTGCTCACAAGCCTTCACATCTCACCAGGGTGCGTGTGTGTTGGGGGTGATACAGTGTGGGATGCACTCTGTGTGAGCTGTGTGTGCACACTCACACACGTCTACATCAGTGAAACAACTTTTTAGAGCCACAAACAAAGTATACAAGCAGGACATTGTACCAGAACCGTTCCAGTAACTTCATTTGTGTTGCTTTTGCCTTCAAATTACACTCTTAGTGTCTAAATTTGTGTTGGAGGCTTGTTGTTTTTTTTTTTTTCTGGGATGAAGATAAAAACTTTGTTTGCTAAAAATCTGCTTTAGACCCAGAAAAGTGAAATTTCTGCAATACTGCAGGCTTAGAAGGCTTTTAAATAAATCCCTGTCTTCCATGAAGATCAAGCCAAAGCTTGTTTTGAGTTATGGATCTTAGGTAGAAATTAATAAACAAGTAAAATAATCTAACCACATAACCACATTATTTGCTTTCCAGTGTCTACTTTTGTTATGAGGAAGGTACTGGTAGAAAAAAAAATGCACCTACCTGTACTCTAAATTGTATGGAGAGCTGTTCCATTATAAAACTGATCCCAAAACAATCCTATTTTCTTTGTTTCAAGGTGAAACATACTATACTGTAGAAATAACATTTCATCCATTTTAGAAGGATTGTGATAGTGGCTAAAAGTTTTTTTTTTTCATACATTTTATTGACTTGGATTAACAGAGTTACTTTGTCCTTAATTACAAATGTATCTGTGTGCTTGCAGTGTATAACATCAATTATAGCAAAGATTGCATTCATTGTCATTTGTCATTCTGCTCCTATAAACAGCATAAAACAGCAATTTAGAATGATGTTCTTAGTTTTTTAATTTTTTTATTATCAGAATGATCAGTATTTCGTTGTATAATTCTTCTTTGTCATTTTGATTATCCTAGATCAAGAGTCTGCAATCTCTATCAAAAAAAGCCATTTCTGCCCTTTTGTTCACTAAATTAATAATAATAATAATAATAATAATGAATTCAATTTATAACGCACTTTTCATTAATGAAAATCTCAAAGTGCTACAAAGTGCAACAGAATTAAATGTCAATAAAACAAGTAATAAAACAAGTAAAATCAATAACAGTATCAACTAAGATCAAAAGTAGAATCATGAGGAGGTAGAGTATGCTCGGTTGAAAAGAAAGGTCTTCAAGCCGCTCTTAAAGTCAACCACAGACTGTGGGGCTCTCAGACAGTCAGGAAGAGAGTTCCACAGGCGGGGGGCAGCCACACTGAAAGCCCGGTCTCCCATGGTCCTTAATTTGGTTCTCGGAATGTGAAGGAGATTACTGTTCTGTGACCGCAGCGACCGGGTGGATGAGTATGGAATAAGAATATCCTTCAGATAATCTGGTGAAGCTCCATGTAAGCATTGATGTGTAATGAGAGCAGTTTTGTACTGAATTCTGTAGGCGACAGGAAGCCAATGAAGGTTATGGAGAATGGGCGTAATATGTTCAAATTTACGAACTCTCAACAAGATCCTTGCTGCACTGTTTTGAATATATTGAAGTTTCTGAAGGTTTTTGCCAGGGATTCCAACAAACAGGGAGTTGCAGTAGTCGAGCCTGGAGGAGACAAAAGCATGGACGAGCTTCTCAGCATCGGAAAAAGTTAGGGATGGGCGAAGTCTGGAGATGTTTCGAAGATGGAAGAAGCAAGTTTTAAACAGAAGCTTAATGTGATTTTCAAATGTAAGATTGGAGTCCATTTTTATTCCAAGATTAGTAACAGAGGTGGAGAGGGGGATGTCTTGTCCAGAAAAGGAAAGTGTTGTTATAGGAGATGTTTGTACCTGGTGAGGGGTGCCAATCAGTATGGCCTCAGTCTTGGAGCAGTTTAATTGAAGAAAGTTCTGATTCATCCATGCCCTAATTGCCTCCAGGCAGGCAGAGAGGGCAGTGAGTGAAGATGGAGATGACAAGGTGGAAGATGAGGATGCTCCAGTCCTGATGTAAAGCTGTGTATCGTCGGCATAACAGTGAAAAGAAATGTTGAACTGATTAATAATTTGACCTAAAGGCAGCATGTAAAGGGAAAACAGCAGGGGCCCCAGAACCGACCCCTGAGGGACACCACAGGAGACACAGACTGTCTGGGACGTGGCGTTGCCAAGACTAACACATTCCAGCCTATTGGAGAGGAAAGATTTGAACCAGTCCAGGACGGTGTCGCAGAGACCGACCTCCACATGAAGACGGTGGAGGAGGATACTATGGTCCACAGTGTCGAAGGCTGCAGTGAGGTCAAGGAGGACAAGGATGGAGGGAGAGCCAGTGTCAGCAGCCAAGAGGACATCATTGGTAACCCTCAGCAATGCAGTCTCTGTACTGTGAGCTGCCCTGAATCCAGACTGGAACTTCTCATACAGGGAGTGTTGTTGTAGGTGATCCTGCAGCTGAGCAGCAACAGCTTTTTCCAGCACTTTAGACAGAAAAGGGAGGTGTGAAATTGGGCGGTAATTAGAAAAAATGTCGGGATCCAAATTAGATTTTTTCAGAAGAGGCCTAATGATGGCAGTTTTTAGAGGCAGTGGAACATGACCAGATTGTAGAGACTGATTTATTATTTGAGTGATTAGTGGGCCTATTGCAGAGTGATTGGTTTTTATGAGAGACGAGGGGAAAGGATCCAGGGCGCAGGATGAAGGCTTCATTTTCTTGATGATGGCCTCCACCTCACTCTGAACAACTTCGTCAAAGCTGTTTAGGGTCCCAGAATGCAGACGGGTAGGTGGCACACTGAGAACAGGGAGGTTGTGGAGCTGAGATCTGATAGTGTCAACTTTGGTTTTAAAAGACGAAAGAAACAGGTCGCATTTTTGAGCAGAGTCCTCAAGAGTTTGTTTAATGGGATTAAGCAGACGAGTTATTGTGGAGAAGAGCTGTTTAGAGTTTCCAGGGCAGGTGTTGATGATGTTAGAATAATATTTGGAGCGTGCTTCTTTAAGAGAATAGGCGTACGCTTTCTGATGTTCTTTATATGCCTGCTTATGCACAGAGAGACCAGATGATTTTACACGTCTCTCAATAGCACGGCCAGTTGCCTTCATCTTGCGCAGCTCATCAGTGTACCAAGGGGCTGAACGCGAGAAAGACACCAGTCTTGTCTTCAAGGGGGCGTGTAGGTCCAGGAGCTCCCGAAGAGATTGGTTGTAGTAATCCACAGAGTCATCTGCAGAAGGATGATTGACAGCGGTCAGGGTGTGAAGATCAGCAGACAGAACATCAAGGGAAATGTTTTTAAGGTCACGGAACTGGATGGGTCGTTTTGGGTTTGAAGCAGGCGAAGATGAAGGCACTTCCAGGGAGATGACCCTGTGGTCTGAGACACCCAGGTCATATACAGATAAGTTATTGATGAGTACAGTGTCTGTAATCACCAAATCCAGAGTATGCCCCCTGCTGTGCGTAGGGGCGTCAACATGTTGAGTGAGATTAAGAGAGTCCAAAAGAGACTTAAAATCTGTTGCCAGAGGTGAAGAAGAATTGTCCACGTGGATATTTAAGTCGTCAAGAAAAATAGTCTTCACAGGGGAGGTGCAGAAAAAAGTGAGGAGGTCATGCATCTCTGAGTTAAATGTAAAATTAAACGTGTCCAGAGCTGCACAGCCTGCTACAATTGTCATTATCAACTGGTGGCCCATGGGCCACTTTAAGTTTATTAGAGGAGGCTTTTCTGGCCATTAGGTGAAATTACAAAACTAGAAACATCCAATGGTTGTTAACATTTATTGATATTTTTACATTTTGAGACAAAAGAAAAGACTGGATTCCATCCATCCATCCATCCATTATCTTTACCCGCTTCTTCCTTTATGGGTCATGGGGGTCACTGGTGCCCATATCCAGCAGTCACTGTGCAAGATGGGGCAGGGGACACCGTGAACAGGTCACAAGTCCATCACAGAAGACTGGATTCTTGTAAAGAAAAATATATACATATATTATATTTGCTAAAAAAAAATAAAAAAAAAAGAACTGTGCAGACATTTGTGATCCCCCCCCCCATTGTGGAGAAATTGAGAATCCAATTTTGAAGTAATGAAGCTTAAAGTTAAAGTGAGTATAATTTACTCTGTGTATTAGTACTAGTATCCACATAATTGCAAAGGAAATGACAGGAAAACTGCTAAAACTAGTCATTTGTTGTTGTGGCTATAACATTGTATAAAATTCAGTTTTATGTTGGTTTTGGTCTAAGCTTGAAAGAGCCGCTGCAGAGGGACTAAAGAGCCACATGTGGCTCCAGAGCCGCAGGTTGCAGACCCCCGGCCTGGATGACACAAAACAACACGTCTGATGCAGTTTTCCTTTTTCTTCAGTGCTGTGATTTGGGATACCATGCAAGTCTGAATCGGTCTCTGCGGACCTACCTATCAGCAGAGTACAACCTGGAAACATCGCGTCACGAGGGTCTCGATATCATCGAAAACGCAGTGGACAGTCTGGACCCTCGAAGTGACCGACAGAGGTTTATGGAGATGTACCCCACGGCCTTCTGCCCTCCAGCAAAATTTGATTTCCAATCTCACATGGGAGACGAAGTACGTAGTGAAGCAGCAATGATCTTATAACGATTAGGTTTCACGGCTCTGTAGAAAAAAAAAAACTTTTTTTGTTTTGTTTTTTGTTACAATTCCTCTGGAAAAGTGCTTGTTCAAATGTAAAGAAAAAAGTTTCAGACACAACAAAATGAGGTCAGCTATTAAATGTTTAGCTTTTTATTGCAGCGAGGCTGCCAATCAGATTTTACGAGCCACAGAGTTGACAAATTATGGGCATTTGTTAAATTTTTCTTCCCCTGCAGTCAAGTAGCTCAACATGTGTTTGGCGTTTTATTAGTCGACTGCCATTGTGCTGATCTCATGTCTGCCTGACTTTAGTTTGCAGAAGTTTGCTCTGCAGTGTAAGAAGAATTCAGAGGCCTGATTCAGCTTATCTGTATTTTAACAAATGTTTTATTTTTGTTTTAGGTGAGTCAGATCTCTTCACAGCCACCAGTAAACGGGGAGCTCTTGCTGAGGTTCCAGCAGCTGCAGTCTCGCTTGGCTACTCTAAAGATTGAAAACGAGGAGGTAAAAAAAATTCTGTACAACAACAATCCAGATGTTTGTAGTGCAGAGTGTTTAGATTTGTTCAACCGACATCTTGTCCTCCAGATTTGTTGACTAGAAGTTTAGCACTTCTGCTGCACGGTGTGAATTCATGAAGCTTAACGTATTCTCCTTCAGTGTTTTGCTCCCACTGCTAGAACTCAGTCCTGGTTTTATTTGTACTAATCTGCCCCATGCTGCTCTGTCTAACTGTAGGCGTGTTTCCATCAAGGTTTCTAGGTGCGCATTATGAAGCATCGCATCAGAAAAGCTAAATGGAAACGGCATAATTCGAGTTAACTTCCTCTAAGTCGCTCTAAAGTTTATACGCTCGCTTGAGGTAGTTTTTGGGGAGTCGATTCAGAGCTGAGTCGGCTAAACGACAGATGGAAACAGATTAGCCGACTCAGTTCTGCCGCAGCGAACATTCACGTCACGTGACTGATCAGCTGTTTCCGCTCCGGACAACATGTAACATCGCTAAAACTAGTTGGCATGACAGAATAAATACAACTTGCCCGATAGCAACACATACCTGAAATATTCTCTCCATTTTGCCGAGATGTCTGTTTTCAAACGCTACTTCCTGTTTACTGTGGAAGTGCGTAACGCTGACGTCTGACGTATGGCGCTGACGTGTGACGTAATGACGCTGACGTCTGACGTAGAGACGCTTTGCGTGGCATTGCAGATGCGCTTCAAGCCAGTTTAATGGAAACACTTCTGATCCTCATAATTTTAATTTACATTTTAGCGAAATTTTCTAAAATTCGCTCAAAAATCGAATTTAAATTGGATGGAAACATAGCTATTGAGTGCATATTCAAAGTAAATTTTTTTTTAAAAGATAGAGCATTTGCAGCGTGCTAAAAAGAAAGAAAAGCCTCGACTGTCAGTTTCACAGTTTGCTCTCACATCCATCGGGTTGTTTTTCTTTATTATTTATATCACGTCAGACCTGCTTCCTCTGTGAGAGCTCTCACTGGCATCGGTTGTTTTTCTGCACATTTGGCTTTCTTCGATCTTTCCACAAAGACACAGAAGCATGTCACTCACCTTTCTTGAAAATCTAAAATAAAACTGTCACATCTGAGACGAGCAAGCACCTGTGGGCGGTAAAGACTGAATCGTGGCAGTATTTAGACATATCTTTTGCAGAATAATTGGAGTTGGACTGAATAAAATGTAGGCACGTGGTTTGTTATTATGTACGGTAATTACTACGTAATAAGAAAAAAATACTGTTACAATGCACTACAGGTAGTCCCCGACTTACGAGCGAGTTCCGTTCCTACGAGGTGCTCGTAACACGAAATCTCTTATGTCGGAACCCGAAACACGTGTCGCTCGTAAGTCCGGATTTTCGGTCGTAAGTCGGAAAATGTATGCTAGCGCTACTACGAACACCGTTTTTCAACACAAACGTACATACTAGTTCATAAACATGCACAGAACTTTGTTTACAAACGGTTAGCTAACACACTTTCATCTAAAAACACATACCAGTGCTGTATTTTCTGTATGTTCTGTACAACTTTACTGTTCGTTAGCCAGCTCGTAAGTCCGGAACCTCGTAAGTCGATGTGCTCGTAAGTCGGGGACCACCTGTATTGATAAAAAGTGCAGCTTGAATTATGTAGAATATAAACCGCAGTGACAAATACATTTAGCTTCAACAGTTAAAAACACTTCATGTGAAGCAGCAGCTGTGTTTAATGCAATTTAAAGCGGCGTCGGAGTAATCAGTGACGATGAAGTCTGCGATGTAGGATCAACAGTAATTCTCAATTATACACCAATCAACAGCAACATTTTAAACACTGATCATCTTGTTACATTTGCACCAATCGGGTGCAGATGACAAGTTAACTGGGGTGGGGGGGGGTCCTTTGATTTGACGTTTGATGCAGCAGAAATCAGCAAGATGGTCACACGGGACAGTCTGCATTGATCGTTAGAGTAACGATCAAAAGTGGTTCAAGAGAGATGCACTTTTTTTCCCCCATTTCTTTGTGTATTACCGGTAGTTCTAAAGAGAGGAGAGAATGCACTAAGAAAATAAGCTAGAATGTGGGGTTTTCCTTTAGGGCTGTTCTCTGCAGACAAACTGTTTTTATTGGTGTGTGTATCACTTTGACAGGCTTCAATCATCTCAATATTTTTGCTGACCAAATAGACACCTTCATGGCAATGGTCTTCTGGATGGCAGCGCTGTCTTCCAGATACATGCAGCACTCTGGCCAATAGCAAAAGTGGTTCAGGAATAGTTTAAGGAGCGTAAGTTTAAGGTGTTGATGGGTCTGCTGGTAACATCTCAGTGTCTGATTTCATAGCACATTACCAGAGGTTTGAGTCTATGTCTAAGTGGGTCAGAGAAGTTTTGGCTTCACAACAGAGACCCACATCGTGTTAGGCAGCTTGATTTCATGTTGAGTCTGCTTCAAAGGTACTCCTCACAAAGTATGACACAAAAAGTTTATCTTGAAGTATGTCAAATGGTGCAGTGTGAAAGGGTTTACTGTGGTACCCTGATGCATGCTCAATAATCCAGGTAGAAAAATCTAAAAAAGCTAAGTCTGGTCCTCTGGACATTCAAAAAAACAACAAAAAACAAAGCAGAAAAACTGTAGAAACATTTCGTCTTTCGTCCGAAAGACTTCCTCAGTCTGAGATGCTGTATTCAGCTCAGTCTTATAAATAAAGAGGTTTACTGTAGCCGTTTTCGCATTGCACGGCCCTCCCCAGTCCAGATCGTCCCTGGGTGGCCCAGAGCCAGCTCTGGGTCACCCGCGTTCATTACGCATTTGCCGCAGAGCCGCCTTGAAGTGGGTGGGCAGTTCTCTGGAAGTGGGTGGGGTGCTCTCTTCACGTGGGTGGAGTGTTCGTGTTTTAAGAGAGGAGACTCCGCTAAAAATTATTTGTTAGCTGGATATATATATATTAGTGTTTCTGAGTTAAATTTTTGTTAATAACTGATCACAAATCAGCTTATGTCACAACGTAAATAACCACGAAGCGCGCACCCATTTCCGCCTTTCAGCGCGACTTGAATGTCATTAAAATATAACTAATATTGTCTAACTGTTGCGCGCAGCCAGGGTTTTAAAATATAACTAATAATCTCTAACTCCTTTGCGTAGCTAGAATGTTAAGAGCGGTGATTCCTTCATAAGCAACGTGAACTCCCAAAAAAAACAATCCGCCGCCGTGGCTTAGAGCGTTAATGCTCTTTTATCTTGACCAGACGAAGCGGGTTCGCGTCCCACCTGGGACAAGGTTTTTTTTACGTTTGTCTTTTATTGGAGTAAATAAAAAGGAGTTTGTTTGGTAAAATGCTTAACAAAACTCCTTTTTATTTACTCCAATAAAAGACAAACGTAAAAAAAACCTTGTCCCAGGTGGGACGCGAACCCGCTTCGTCTGGTCAAGGTAAAAGAGCATTAACGCTCTAAGCCACGGCGGCAGATTGTTTTTTTTGGGAGTTCACGTTGCTTATGAAGGAATCACCGCTCTTAACATTCTAGCTACGCAAAGGAGTTAGAGATTATTAGTTATATTTTAAAACCCTGGCTGCGCGCAACAGTTAGACAATATTAGTTATATTTTAATGACATTCAAGTCGCGCTGAAAGGCGGAAATGGGTGCGCGCTTCGTTGTTATTTACGTTGTAACATAAGCTGATTTGTGATCAGTTATTAACAAAAATTTAACTCAGAAAAACTAATTCAGCTAACAATTGTTTTAGGGGTTTCTGTAGTTAAATATGAATGAAATTCAGCCCTCGCGCTGAGGTTGTTTGAATGAGTCCCGCCCCTCCTGCAAACAACGAATCAAATGTGAGCAGTACATGACGTCAAGCTGGGAGCCTGGCCCGATAGAACCACGGTGGAGATGGTTCCAGAACAAGGGCGGAGCCGGGGAAAAAAAGGAAAATGCGAACACGCTGAACCCGGGTTAGAAGGCAGGGCGGGGCGTCCCGGGCCATAGAGGGCCGGTCAATGCGAAAACGGCTTGTGGTAGTTTTCACAGAACTACAGTATTGAAACGGGCGTCCACTTGCAGAGTATACGGAGTCCTTCACTGAAAACAACAACATGTGGACGCAAGAGTTCAAAAACTATCAGACATGCATGATCACTTATAACAATTAAAAACAAATTCAGGACAGTAGTTAACAAAAATTAACTTACAAAACATACAGCATTTTTCTACTTTTTTTGTTTTTGACATTATAGGTAAGTCAGTATCTGCATTATCATTAAAGGTGCTGTATGTAAGTTTCTGTGGAGCTCAGGACTTAGAAATATTTTCAACAGGGAAAAGCATTCTGCTCCCTCCCCCTCAGAGCCAGGCTCTGCCCCCCGTGCTCTGCTGAACTTGAGATCAGCTCCGCCTCCGCTGAATGTCCTCTCGGAGCCGCTGCATATTCTGTGTTTATATGTTAATAAAACGTTCTAAAAAAAATTAAAATAAAACCATGGAGCACTGGTCCAGCACACCAGAAGACCAGAAAATCAGCAGAGCCTCGGGCAGCCACGTTGAACCCTAGTTTAATTCGCTCGTGACAAATCCATTTCCTCATTCATTGCAGTCAGCGGAGGGAGCGGTGCAGAGCGGAGGAGGAAGCGATTATTTGACTTTTTAAAAGAAAAAGAAAAAAGTCCAGATCATGGATGAAGAAGGGGAATTAGACAAATTAATACATTTGTGTCACATACAAAACAGTCCTGCATCGCTTTGCAATCCTTTGAACGAGAACGTGCGCGGCGCTGGGACAGGTGGGGGTGTGGGTTGGGGCGTGAGACGCTCCGTTGAGGACAACTGGAACGCAGCTTTATTGGCTGATGAAAAACTCTGTTTTTATTGGCTGGTTAACGGCGGGTCACTTTTGCTTTTTAGAAATGCTTATTTACCACCTGGAGAAGCAAGGGGACAATTTTTTTTCATTTTTTTCAGAGATTACCTGTCTTACATCAGTCTGTCAGGAGATAGTGACAGAGTGAAGAAATATGTTAAAAATATGTTTTTATAAAAGTTACATATAGCACCTTTAAAGTTGTAGGTTTGTGACATTACTGGTACTTCCCACAAAAATGAGTCAGGTCATCTGGACGGTTTCTTTTTTGTCGTTGAGACGTTTCGTCCTTCATTCAAAGGACTTTGTCAGTCCGAGGAGCCACAACAAACTCAGTCCCATAAGCAGCACAGTCACAAAGTGGGCCAACCAGTTCAATGGTGACATTACCAGTACTTTATACTCTGTAGCCTTCAGGAGTGAAAAAAATTACCGTATTTTTCAGATTATGAGGCGCACTTAAAATCCTTTAATTTTCTCAAAAATCGACAGTGCACCTTATGTATTAATTCTGATTGTGCTTACTTACCTCAAACCAATTTTAAGTGGTACACAGCGCTAAAAAATCTGTCAAAATGAACTTGTTTCGCTTAATGCACCTTATGTATGAAAACAGACCCGTTCATTGATATTGCGCCATATAATCCGGTGCGCCTTATAGTCCAAAAAATATGGTAGCTCAGTAATTACAGTTGCAGGGTTCACAGTATTTCTAAGCTGTGTGTTTATGACTGTGTGTATGTGTGTGTAATGGAGGCTTGTCCTTGTCTGCCTTCTTTGCTGAGGCGGATGTCCTCCTGATGGGTCAGAATTGGAGGGCAGCAAAGCTTCATGTAAGGATCACCAGATGGCCCATTCTCCTGTGCACGGCGTGCCAGTTACATCCTTGAAAACTGAACTTTCAAAGCAATCTACAAGCTCCACTGTCAAATGTATGAAAGACAAAGAGAGTTTGTCTTTATCTGGACAGGAAAAGTGACAGGACAGAGCTTTAGAAGAACGTGCAGCTGCATCCTCAAAGAAAATCGTGCTGAATAAGTGCACCACTGGTGGGTGGGGGTGTGAAATGCAAGGGTTTCCCTTTTTGGGGGGGATTTGAGGACAACCCACTGCTTGTCTCACTGCCAGACACTTCAGTCCACTTCTTTCATTAATAAAGTTTGTCTTCAAGGGCATAATTAGTTTACCATTTAAATCTCATTTGCCTTTGAATGACCCAAAGCCCAGGCAGACTCATTTTCCTTTTGTGCTGTCTGGTGTCAGTCATCTTCTAAGCAAATAAACAAGATGGTTTTCTTAAAATGCTTCACACCAAACTCCAGCAATCTAATGCCATCACAGTTTTTTTTTTTTTTTGTGTGTCCAGATAGATATCAGGGAGGCCCATCAGAGCTTGTCTGTGTGTGCTCCTAGTTTGATTTTCAGCAGATTGCACACTTACTGCAGGCTCTGTTGAAAGCATTTGGACAGCAGTCTGCCTTCTGAGATGTGATGGATATTTAAATTCAGATTCAGATTCAGATTCAGTTTATTATCGCCATTGTCAATGAACAGGATTCACAGACTAGGAATTTGCTTCGGCATAACGGTGCATAAAATATAAAAACATAAGACACAAAAAACATAAACCATAAAACATCAATACAATCAATACAATATTCAGTGAACAAAAACTACTAAGAAACAGCGCAATTAGAGTGGTGCAATCAAAATACAGTGATACAGTGATTCCCAATCAAAATACAAAGAACAAATACAAAATACAGCGACCAAGGCAAGTTATGAGGTAGCATGGTTATGAGTGTTCAAGAGTCTGACAGCAGAGGGGAAGAAACTGTTTTTATGGCGGGAGGTTCTGGTCCCAATTGACCGAAGCCTCCTGCCTGAGGGGAGTGGTTCGAACAGACTGTATGCAGGGTGAGAAGGGTCAGCTGTGATCCGACCTGCTCGCCTCACAGTCCTGGAGACGTACAGGTCATGGAGAGATGGGAGACTACAGCCGATTACCTTCTCAGCAGAGCGCACAATGCGCTGCAGTCTGTGTCTGTCCCTGACAGTGGCCCCTGCGTACCACACTGTGATGGATGCGCTGAGAATGGACTCGATGATGGCCGTGTAGAACTGCTATAACTGTTAACTGATGCTTACAACTGATCGGAGTACACCAACTTCAAATGTGTTGAGTGGAATTATTTAGGCTTTTTTGACAGAACAAATCTTAATTTGGCTTCTATCTGATATAAACTCCACTAGGCCTGTCACAATAAACAATAAATCAATTAATCATATGATAAATGAAAATAATCTACCTCATTTTCATTTATCGGCTTTATCGTTTCTTCCTGTCTCTCTCTTTCTACTGAAGACACTGGATGACATGGCTCAAATGCTGCTCTTCACTGACCCCTCCCTTTCTCTTTAAAATCTGTTTTAACGATCCTAAATCGTGTTTTGGGATCGTTAAAAGCAGCTAAGCTGAGACGCTAAGCTAACAGGCCGACCTCGGGATAAAACCTCTGTTTTGTCAACGCTCCAAAATTCACGGGTGAAACACTTGCCTTCGTGTAAAAAGTTGTTTTTCTCTCCAAAAGAAGCTGAGAAATTGTTTACTGATTTTTTTTTATTAAAAGCTTTGTGTGACAAATGCTATGCTAAAGAGCTCAAATCACACCGAGCATCCGCCATTTTGAGAACTGAAAAACAGGAAGGAGAGACGGCCTATGTCACGTCAAGGGGCCTCCCTTCCATTTTTCTTAGAGACACACTGCTCACTCCTTCACTATCCATCCTTCGGTTCAAACAGCCTTATACTGCCATCCAGTGGTCAAAAAATGTACTGCACACAAAAATTAACCAACATTTTTTCTTAAATTTGACAATAATTACTAATTATTGTCAAATGTCCAACAATATTATCGTTTATCACAATAATTTCTGAGACAATTCATCACCCAGCAAAATTTGTTATCGTGACAGGCCTAAATTCTACTAATACTACGAGTGGTGAAATATTAATACTGTACTGTACTGAAGTGAACTCTTCAAAATAGCTGAGTGGGAAAACATAAAATAAACTTCGTCCCCAGCCAGAGGGTCTTTGTTCGGGTGTGTTGTGCAGCTGCAGGGTCTGAAGGGCATGTGCAGTGCGTTTCTCCGAGAGGTCCGTTGTAATTGAGCCCAGCAGTGTACACTGGTAACTATTCGTCTGCTGAATAATGGATAAACCCAGCAGCTTTTTCACTGCGAGCGATTCTCTCACATGCATGGCTCCTGTCTTTAAATGACAGCTGGAACGCTTGCTTCCAGCAGACCCACTCGGGATGAGGCTGCCAGGGGGAGAGGAATCCCAAAAACACTTGGAAATTGTGTAACTAGTGACTCATCTGTGTCACAATAAATTATCTGCACTAAGGATGTGTCATAACACTTTAAAAAGTTTATTTTTTTTAATGAAAATTTACCTTTTAGGGTTGTAAAATTTGTAGCTATTTTCTAGGCATGTAACGGTTGTAGTTGGTGTACCGAACCGAAAAGGTACGGAGGTGAACCGAACCGAACGTGCTGTACCGAAACGGTTATTTTTTCACTCATTGAATGTTAATATGTGCGCCGCGGAACAAAATTTCCTGGGCGCGTTTCAGCACGGAGCTATTATCTCGCAGCACGCGCAGCATTAGCCGTTAGCTTCTCGCTGCGGTTTCCTGTTTGTTAACGTTATGGTTTTCTTGTTAAAAGACGAGCGCACAAAGCTGTGTGTGTGGACGTTTTTTCATGAAGACTGGATCTGCAGCAGCAACACGTCTAACGTGAACGCGCTGGAAACTACGTCATCAGAACGTGAACGAGCTGTTACAAAGTACGCTAACCACACAGCTGCATTTAAACAACTTCTACAAAGTGCGCTAACAACACAGCTGCATTTAAACAACTTCATCAGGTAATTTAGATGGGTCCAGATCAATAACACAAACTGTATGAGTTTTTAAAGCTCTGAATCTAAGTCTGAAAGTTTTTAATGCACAGTTGATCCTTGCTATGAGACATCCATCACGTCAACACTTAAGTCAAAAAGTTCAGCTCTTTATGAAAAAACTAAAACTGATGGTCAACAAGTCCTGGAGCTGATTTAAACCCTGCCCTGATGATGAGTGAGATATTCAACCGTTCAAGAGGTATTGTTATTTTATTATAATTATTATTTATAATTTATTATTATTTAAAATTATAATCTTATTAACTTATTTTTTTACCTCTGTGTTTTATTTCCAGTATTTCCAGTTACAGAGGTAGCTGCTCTCCTTCCACTTCAGGGAAATCCACCAGAGATCACCTGCTGCAGCTAAGAAGTGTGTGATGACTGAATTGAACTCTGGAACTGTTCCAGGACCAGTCCCACCAAGAAGAGGTTGTGAGTAATGAGGACAAATACAGCCACACTGGTGCTACTGGACAAAAACTTTATTAGTTAAGATTGTAAACAGTCTGTTGCTGCTTATTGTTCTGGTTCTGACTGTTATTGTATTCATTAAGATTTTTATTATTTTTAATATAATTTATTTATTGTAGAGTGCTGTTTATTTAAAATATCATCCAAATGGGTCACTTTTATTTATTACTACAATACAATACAAACATATTTTTGGCATATTTTCAAAATAAACATTTTGTAAGTCTTTACTTTGTCTTTTTTTTTTGTACCGAAAATAAACCGAACCGAGCCCTCCTTGTAATTGAACCGAACCGAAATGTGATTTTAGCGTACCGTTACACCCCTACTATTTTCCTTGCATCCTATCAGATCATGATGCAACCCGTACTGTGTATTTACTCTGGATAACACTAACTACATCCACATTGTGTGTCTAAACGTGCGTCAGCACTGTAATCTGTCATAGTGATTCCATAGCAAGTTCTCCTTGTGTTTTAGTCCTTTTATTCTCTTAAAAAAACATGAAAGGCTCACTAGTAAAACATATTGAAAGAAACAATGTTTTCTGTATTTAAACCAGTTGTTTAATTTTTTTTTTTTTAAATTGGAGATCAGATTAGCTTAAAAGCATTGAAATGAAGTCTAACAAAGTTAAATCAGGTCCTCTGGATGGATTCAAAAACAAAATAATAATAAATAAAATAATTTTAAAAATTGTTGAAACATTTCATGTTTTCATCTTCGTCAGTCTGAGGAGTTGTAATAAACTCAGTCTTATAAATAGCTCCTTAGTGGATCAACCAGTTTGCTGCTGACATCACAAACTAGCTGTTCACATGATAAAGGAGGAGCATCAGCCTAACGACCGATCGTTAGTGCTCTGATGGCTGCTTGCTATTCATGAGGGCCGAGATGGTGTAGAGGCAGGGCAGCCGGCTCGGGATCCGGAAGTCCCAGGTTCGATCCCTGGTCACTGCACACCGTGTGGTGTCTCTGGGCATCACACCTCATCCCCAAAATGCCCACTGCACCACCTGGTGGTGGATGTGTTAAATGCAGAGACTAATTTTGCCATTTTGTGGAAACATACAGTGATGTCATTATTATTATTATTATTATTATTATTATTATTGAACTGAACCCTTTGAATTGAGGTTATTGTGTTCATAAAACAAAATAAAAACTCCCAGATTTATTTTTCTCTATTTCAAAGTTCATGATCAAAAATACAGGCAGGTACAAATCCAACAATGTTCAGTCATGTAAGCTGGACGTTTTTTTTTTCTTTCTTTTTTTTCCTGAGACGTTTCATCCTTCATCCAAAGGACTTACACAGTCCGAGGAATCACAAACAAACTGATTCCCACCAGCAGCACACTCCCATAGTGGAAAAAAACAGTTTGCTGGTGATAAGATGGTTTCTGGGGCCCGTCCTCTCCCCCATCAACTCCTCTGAGGCAGCCATGCCCAAAAAAAAGCAAAAGCAAAAAAACCATCCAGATGACCTGACTGACTATTGTTGGACTTTTTACCTGGATTATTGAGCATGAACTTTGATGTTTTGAACCACTTTGGCATGACTGCTTCAGAGAGGAGTTGACGGGGGAGAGGGTGGGCTCCAGAAACCATCTTATCACCAGCAAATATTTTTTCCCCCAATATGGGAGTGTCCTGCTTGTGGGAAACAGTTTGTTTGTGGCTCCTCTGACTGGTGAAGTCCTTTGGATGAAGGTTGAAATGTCTCAGAAAAAAAAAAAGTCCAAATGACCTGACTGAACATTATTTTTCCTCAATGTTCTCCATCTGTAGAACCCATAAAACAAGGAGCCATATCATGAAATTGTACACCTGAATCTTTCCATCAAGTACAGTACTTAGAAGTATTTTGCTGTATTTTTCCATAAAGGTGGATGTTATTGTTACCTCATCAGCAGGGTTTTATTTCCTCTGCAGCTTTCCTGCACCAGTGACTCATACTCACACTTATCATTCCCTCCATCTCTGTTGTGTTCTCCTGTCTCTCTGTTGTTATTACTTATTTCTGTAGTAAAGGCCTCGCATTAAACCGGTCTGTTTTACTAGTAATTTGGTCAATTGCACGCCAGTGAATTACTCTGATGGTTTGAAGTTAAAGAGGAACAGTCTCGACCCCTGGCTCTTTCTAATCACCTGTAATCATGCTGTCACTCAACATAAACGCAATGTTCATATTGTTATTCTTATTCCCCCTCATTTAGACCCTTTAACATGTTCCATTTAGCAGGACAAAAGTGCAAATTGTAATGCATTCTGGATAAACGTGACAACTGAGATATGGTTTAGTTTTGCTGAACTTTCTGTTTTATTTCTTCTTTGCTGTTGGGGTGACGAGTTCACCCTCTGCTTTGCTCAACTGTTTCTTTTTTCTTTATATTTCTTTTCAAAGTATTGAACAATGCCACTACCCCTCAGGTGCCGAAATTGACCCTCACACAGTCGGATCTAATTTTCTGTCCCCGTGTTGAAGCCACAGCCTGGAGCTTTCGTATACGTTGAACATCCTGTCCAATAGGCTGGGCAGGAGCATTTGGCCCAGTCCTGGTATTTTAATGCTTATGGAGAAGCAGAGTTGACAGGGTAGAGGCAGTTATGGATATGAATCTTTAAAGCCAGCAAGTGAACGCACCATCTCCAGCCAGCACTGCTCACCTCCGGCCCCTCTGAGTGCATGCAAATTGATTGCTTTGGCTGGGAGTCGTGTCGAACAGCCTGTGGAATTTCAAGGACTGTACGTCTTGTCGGAAAGCACCTGAATTTTTCAGTGTCGGGAGATGGAAAGTGTGCGATTTACGGAGGGGGATGAAATAAGCGGGTGATGGTGAAGAGATGACATTAGGCTTTTAAGTAGGGGGGCTTTTTCAACAGACCAATCTTTCAACTCCTCTTCAACAGGTCAAAAAAACATCAGAGGCCACTTTGACCACCATCCAGGACATGGTAACCATCGAGGACTATGACGTGTCCGAGTGTTTCCACCACAGTCGGTCCACAGAGTCGGTCAAGTCCACCGTGTCGGAGACGTACCTCAGCAAGCCCAGCATCGCCAAAAGAAGGGCCAACCAGCAGGAGACAGAGCAGTTTTACTTCATGGTGGGTGCCAGAAAGAACTTCAATAGACGAAGAAGAAGTGGAACGACTTCAATTATATCATTTATTTCTGCATTAAATATCAGATTTATATGTATTTGTAAAAATAGAAAAGGGGGAAATGCATGTCTTTCCTCTAATTGTGTCCTCAAAGTAATCAGACAAGTCAGATCTTTATTTTAATTTAAATGATCTCTTTATCTCTCACACAAAGCCCTTGTGAAATCCCTAATCAGTTGGCAGGGGGGCTTACGCTCCCTAAATATTTCCATTTTGTAAAGCAAACAGCTGTCTTGGTCTGGCTGGACGATGGACATGCTCTGATAAGGGCTTTAAAAAGGCTTTCAGTGCGTCCTTTGCCCTTGGCTGCCTTATCACTGATTGCTGTCTTGAGAGCTGGCACTCGGGGCCGCCGTGTAATTGCTCTCGATTCTCCACAGAAATTCCGCGAGTTTCTGGAGGGCAGTAATCTCATCTCCAAACTGCAGGCCAAACACGACTTGCTGAAGAAGACACTTGGTGACGGTAAGCTCTCTTTACTTACTATGCCTTAAGAGCTCTAACTTGCTTGTTTGCTTTTTGTATTTGCATTATTTCCCGTATATCCTTATGAATACAAAACAAATGATTGGTTATTATTTTGTGTCTTGTTTTCTGTATTCAAGCTTGTGTAGTTTAGGCTTTTTTTGTTTGGAAAAACCTTTCATTGTTTGCTTTTTTCTGCTTATGGAATTTCTTTGATAGTAATCTGGGTTTTTGCCAGTTAAGCCAACCAACTGAGGGGGAGATTGTGAATAATCCGTTTTAGCAAATTATTTTCTCCTCGTTTAATGGACTGCCATGTATTAGATGGGTGGCGGTCATTGCAGCGGACTCCCCTTGTTCTACACTGGTGGGATCTCAGTTAGCAGCTCTCAGTCATTATAGTAACCTTGGTGGTCTCCGGAAAAGAGCCCACTTAATGAGTGAGCTGACAATAATGAGAAATGTCTGCTGTTTCTTGCACAAGCTCCTTAATCGTTATTATTATTATAGTCAAAGAGCTGAAGTACAGTATGAGTCAGACTAGAGGCAGGTTATTCTCTGCTCATGAGACCAGCTGGCATTACATTTGAAGGGTCTGCAGGTTTATAAAATATTTTTAGTGCTTGTTTTGTGTTTAATTTTATTTTACTTGTCGAACCTTTTACCTCTGTGAAGTCCTGCAATTATTTAGTCTGCATGTGAAGGTGCTTTAACATGCAACTGTTTCCTGTAGGTTGTTTTTTGTACTGTAATTGTATGAAATAGAGGGAGATGTGTGTGTGCGTACGTGCAGATGTGGATGTGTTTGGATAGGTTTTGTGCTGCTCAAGGGGCCAGCAGCTGTAGACAGATGGCAGACTTCAAACGCTTCACTAGCCATATGCACAATTTACCGCAGGAAAACAGGTCCTAGCATGTCCAACCAACTAACTCCAACCTCATGTGTCTTTTTTTTCCTTCCTGCTGTAGGCCACCGAGCTGACTACATGACCACAAGGTAAAATACACACTGCCACATCCACACACATTAGCTTCTGTTCAAACTGAAAGTACACCACAGTCGTGACAGAGACATGAAATGTTGCAACTGACCATCAACACTTTGAATCTGTGCAGTTTTGTATGTTTTTGTATTTTAAAGCATACCAGCTTTGATTTAAAAATGTGAAAATAACCGTTTGCATTTAAGTCACGTTTCCACATCACTGGCTGAAAATAGAAGCTATAAAGCAAAGCTGCATTTCCTTAAATGACTACCTGAAGTTAGCTTTGGCTTTAAAATGACCAACTTAGAACAGGAACATGTAGCCAATAATGAAAAGTCCTAAATGTCACAAACGTTGCACCTATTTGTATACTTGAACCTTCTGAAGCCAACACCAACACAACTTGAGTATGAAATAATTCAACCCTTGTGTCTTGTTCTAGAACTCACATAGAATTGAAATACAGTACGGTAGTCCCTTGGTTATTGTGGGAGTTACGTTCCGGACCCTCAGCAATTAGTGCAAAATCCACTAAGTAGTGACATTATATTTATTTTAGTATTTGTACATTTATATTAAAGGAGAAATGAAAAGTGTTTTTAAGCTAATAGTAGTCTAATGAAAAGCATAAAATAAGCTTGTTGAGAAATTTTCACAAGTCAAAAATGTCATCCTAACTCAAATTTAGACTTTGCAAAGTGAAGAAATTCTCATCTGGTGTTTTTGACCCCCCTCCTCCTGCCTGCTCTCCGTCCCCTGAATATGACATAGGCAGTGCAACTGGAGTTCATCCTCATACAGTAATATTAGTGTGTGTATCTAGTTGTGGACAAAAAGGTTTCAGTGTGTATCCTCATACAGTAATATTAGTGTGTGTATCTAGTTGTGGACAAAAAGGTTTCAGTGTGTATCCTCATACAGTAATATTAGTGTGTGTATCTAGTTGTGGACAAAAAGGTTTCAGTGTGTAGCAATTAGGGATGCAGCAAAAAAAATCTATTTTTAAAGAATCAAGATTCTTAGTCCTGGCGATTCAGAATCGATTCTAAAAGCCCCAAAATCGATTTTAAAACTTTTTTTAAATTTTATATTGTATTTTTACCGCTCCTGTGCATTCGGCCGCTGTAGAATTTTGGCCGTGTAGGGCCACCGTAGTTAGTTAGCCAGGCAGCTCTCTATGGAGCCTGCTAGCAAGGAGACAGCATGTTTCAACTTGCTCCTTCATCTTTAAAAATCATTTTAGATCCTACTATGTTCTGGGGAAGACAGAGCTTAACAAGACATTGGTAACTGTTTCAGGACATTTTCAACACCCCCACTTCCACGTTAGCATACGGCGCTAGCATGCTAACGTTAGCATACGGCGCTAGCATGCTAACGTTAGCATGCGGCGGCTAACGCACGGCTATTCGTATTTCCAGGATAGAAATGCCCATTAATGCACTAAATCACCAAACTGTTTTTGACAAACTAAAGTGATATCCTTCAGATTCAAAAAAGTCTTCTGCTTCCATTTTAAATGACAGACAGGAGGACAGTAATGATGGGTTTATAGCTTCAGTGTTATTGTAAGATAGCAAAGGAGGTCTTAATTGTGTCATAAAAGTGCGTCCAGAAAAGTACTACAGAAATCACTGCACTTCGGCATGTAGCAGGAAAAATGTAAAAAACTATTTCTTTAAGCTACTGACTTGAAAAAAGCATACTAAGTATGTTTATGTGTGTTGTTTACTATATGAAATTCTTGTTATATCGATTTTTTCAGATTTGATTACATTTCTCCTTTAAGGCTTTGGAAATTCTTCCCACACACCTGCAATGTTCTAAACTCTTAAACCTATGTCATTTTAGCAACATACTGTACTTATATGTAGCTACCGGTACTAAATTTTACTCACCAGCTCTGCAGAACAGCAGCAGCTCGGTTCCGCTCCGACTTGGTTCCGTTTTGGTGGACCCACCCTGCTGGTTGTGGTCAACTCTCTGGTAGTGGCGGTGGGCTCCAGAGAGAAGCCGGACCTACGGCACCACGTCCCCTGCTCGCAAGTCCTCGTGGGCTGGCTAGCAGTTCTCAGGTTCACTGATGAGTATGGGGGTCCGGGTCTGTGCAGCCCATGAGCGCCGAAGCACATTTTGTGGGGGTGCTGGACCTTCGGGTGGCTGATGTGGGACTAGTGGTTCGATTGAGCGGCCTGCTTTTTTTTTTCGGGAGTTTATCCAGCAATCTTCCGACCACGCCCCTTGATTGAGCATCCTGATAAAGAGAAGAAGCAAGTCCCTGTGAGCTCCGGAGGGAGTGCTGGACCTGCAGCATAACGTCCCCACTTGGAAGTTCTTGTGGGCCGTCTAGCAGCTCTCAAGTTCGCCGATGGGTCTGGGGGTCCAGTTCTGTTTCGGTTCTGGTCCGGTTCCTTGTGGGTTCCGTGCGGCTCTCTCCATCCACTGGGCGCTGAAGTCACTGTAATAAGCACCAACATTTTTCCGATTAGATCAAAACTTTTCCTCTAGTATTTCAGCAGAAGGAAACGGGTCTTCTGGCCGGGGCACTGTTGGCTTCTGGAAAATGTAGTCCTTATGAGTGGCGATACAATGCAGGCTTATTGAGAGAAAACTACAAAATGGCGGTGCCTGTCCGAAGTATTTTATTTTTTCGTTAACATTTTACTTTACAGTATCCCGTACTGTTCCAATCATGACAATCATGTCTCGTGTACAGTTTTTTATATTTTTAACTCCCCCTCGTGTTCAATTTTACTTTGAAAAACCGCGAAAGAGCGAGTCCTCGAAAGTCGAACCGCGAAGTAGCGAGGGACTATGTATAGCATTCAGTGAACTGAGATTACTCTTCTTCATAAAGTCTTTGATTTTAAACAAATATCTGTGATTTCAGAACAGATTTAAGTGTGCTTCCAGCTCAACTGTATCTTAACTGAAATTTACATTTTGATTTGTGGTTTTATGGCAACAATTATAGTTTGCTGTCACGTTAATAGAAATTAAGACAACAATCTTTACTACAATGTGATTTACTTTGGTTGTTTACTTGCTAACTGATTTTACTGAATAGGATTGATGTTAAATTGGAAGTGCAAAGATGTGTTTACTCTGAGTTAATAAAGAGGTTTATAAGCTAAACGTTTGTCCCTTCGGCTGAGTGGAAGAGGCAAACACAGTCCTGGACTCTTTTAATCTTCATTCCTGCAGGTCACAAGAAGCCAAACTGCATTATGTCACTCACAGCCTCAGCCTAAAAGAGGCTGTTCCCTGCAGGGCCCGTCATGAGATGGATGTTGACACATACAATGTTCCCAGTGGGTCTGACATTTCACTCTGCTCTGCGATACTCTGTGGAAGAAAGACAGGGTTTTATACAGTTTTCTAAATACCGGTACTTTTGTTTTCCATCATGTCAGGAGGTCTTTAAGAGTACAGTACATGTAGTTGAACCCATGTTTGTAAAGGCCATAAAGCTGTTTGGAGTAATGCTCTGGCATAAAATCTGAATTATTTATGGGGTGCCGTTTGTAATGTTACAGTCAAAAATTAACAGCAATATTTTGGTTTATTTAGCCTTTCATCAGAATTTTTTTTTTCTAACGTCATATTTTCACCATGCTATTCATACATTTATAAATGTCATAGTTCCCAACTAAATATTTAATTTACAAGCTAAATATTTAGTTTACAAACTAAATACTTTACTTGCAAGTTAAATATTTAGTTAGCAAACTAAATATTTAGATGTAAATTTAATATTTAATTTACAAGCTTAATATTTATTTAAAAACTAAACATTTAGTTTCCAAACTAAATATTTAATTTCCTAACTAAACTTTTAATTTCTAAGCTAAAACGTTTAATTCCTAAACTAGATATTTAATTTGCTATCTAAAAATTTAACTTTGACCCAAATATTTAACTTGTAAGCTAAATATTTAGCTTTCAAGTTAAATATTTAGGTCTGAGATAAATATGTAGTTAGCAAATTAAATATTTATTTTGGAAATTAAATGTTAAGCTTGGAAAACAAATAAGCTAAATATTTAGTTAGGAAATTAAATATTTAGTTTATGAATTAAATGTTTAGCTTAGAAATTAAATGTTTAGTTTGGAAATTATATATTTAGCTTGGGCAATAAATATTTAGTTTGGAAATTAAATGTTTAGTTTTGAAAATAAATATTTAACTTGTAAATTAAATATTTAATTTACACCTAAATATTTAGTTCACTAACTAAATATTTAACTTGCAAGTTAAGTATTTAGTTTGTAAACTAAATATTTAGCTTGT
Source organism: Garcialebias charrua (assembly GCA_038048925.1). NCBI lineage: Eukaryota > Metazoa > Chordata > Actinopteri > Cyprinodontiformes > Rivulidae > Garcialebias > Garcialebias charrua. Next base: position 48,333 of record JBBPBX010002165.1, on the reverse strand, counting down.
AAGTTAAATATTTAATTGGGAACTATGGCATTTATAAATGTATGAATAACATTGTGAAAATGACTTTGAAAAAAAAAAATCTTATTAAAGGCTAAATAAACCAAAAAATATTGCTGTTGATTTTTGACTGTGTAACTTTTCAAACGGCACCCCATAATTATTTGTTTTTTTCTAACCAACTCTTTGTATTCTAGACATCCCAATGGGCTGTTCAAAACCCACACCGGCACCCGGCGGGCTAGACCCCGCTCTCTTTTTAACTTTAGATTATTTAACGGCAATTTGGAGTCATTTATCAAGGTACACAGTCTGCTGGGTAACGTTTCTTTCTTCTATTTTTCTGTCTTGCTCTGGCTTTCTGAGCATTTTGGTGGGTTCCCCTCAAAGCATCTGCACTTTGATTCATTTTACAACCGTACACCATCAACAACAAAAAAAAGTTTGTGCTAAGATGGATTCTGGAAACGTGAGTCAGTGAGCTTGGGCAGTCTGAGGCGTAGGGTGGCATTGATAGATTTGGAGGGTCGCGGGAGGAGAGGCGCAGCAGTTGGAGGGATAAATATTTGTGTCTGTCAGCACTCCGGGCTCACTGCTGAGCTGGCATGTCTGAGCTGCTCTGGCAGAGATATTCTCTGCTCCTGGTCCAAAGAGGGAGCAGAGGCCAGTGACAACAACAGGATAAATGGTAGTTTACAGGCGCATGCCAGACTGATGAGGTGTGCTGCCTCCCTCCTCCGGCCTCTCACTGCCTCTCACTGGTGGCCGTGTTCAGTCCTACTGTCCACATCACATGGTTCACTTTGGGCGTTGATGCCAGCACATGGTGGAATGAAGGTGCTTTAATGGTAAAGGCTTTGGTGGCCAGCTGCTGTAATCATTATTTTTCTTTGTGTCTTTCTTTCCACATCTGTGCTTCTTGTGGTTTTCCTCTGTAGCCGCGGACGTCGGAACTCACACACACGGCATCAGGTAGACACTCTGAGGCTGTGCTCGTCTTTGCTCGATTCTGCCGCCCATCCCGCATTAACAAGATTTCCTCTTCGTGTTTTTGTCTTCTTTTTATTTACCAACTTCTAAAAGCAGCTTTGACAGACTGAGTTGAAGATTTTTTTAGTTCAAAATTACGTCTTTTGATTGGTTATCATAGTAACACAACCACATCAAGACTTTGATTCAATTTATGTGGCAAAAAAGCAGTCATCCTAATGTTGCATGACTAAAAACATGAATCCAGCTGCATACAGGCCTACACATCAACCCTCTTTTTTTTTTAGATTATTTTTGTGTTTGGACCAGTTAAATCTCCGTGAAGCTTGTAAACAAATCACCTCTACCATAAGAAGCTTGAAGGGAGTGCCTGAATTGCATTGTTCGTCAAAGCAGATGGAGTGCAGTCAGAGGAAGTTGCACTAACCTCTCCAGCGCTGACCTCCACATTAAATGTGTGGCTCTTTAGATTCATTCATTCATTCAGCCTTTGTTTATACAGGTTAGTCTCATTGAGTCACAAGGACTCATTTTCAAGAGAAACCTGTTTAATGCAGACCACATACAAAATACAGACAACAATAAAATGCAATTAAAATCAAAAATAGTGTTATGAAACAATAAAATCAAGATGACAAAACTAGAGAAATTGTGTTTCCTGCAAAAATGCAATGTGAATGCTTATTGCTGAAGAACTTTCTGAAAAACAGCTGAAATTAACTAAAAATCATGCTCAAATCAAGCTGAAATGGACGAACAAGCCTAAATTAGCAGAAGAAAACAGAAAGAACACATATTTGCTGAATTAGGTTTAAATAAGCAGAAAGGAGCATACAAATTATGAAATTAGCAACAAAAAAGAAAAAAGCGTAAAGTACCTATAGCTGAAAAGGCCCAAAGGAACGTAAACTACTGTAAGGAAGCGAAAGGAGCTAAAATGAGCTCCCAATAATGTGGAATTAGTTGAAAAAGCTACATTTAGCATAAAACAGCTACTGGTAAATAGTAGTTGAAATGGCAGAAGAAACTGAAACTAGCAGAAATAAACTGAAAGGAGCACAAGCTGCAATTAACATAGAGAAGTTAATTAGGCTGAAAGTTGCAGAAATTACCACAAACATTTTGAATTTATCTGAAAACAGTTGAAAGTAGCTAAAAACTATATATAATATATATAATTTAAGTGGAAGTTATCTGTAAAAAGCGGAAATTAGCAACAAAAATTTGAAAAAAACAAAACAGCTGAAGAGTATGGTATCTAAAAAGCAGAAATGAGCTTAAATTATCTGAATGTAGTAGAGAAAGCACATTTTTGCTGAAAAATGTTGAAATGAGTGCAAAAAATATGGAATTAGATGAAATAACTAAAATTAACATAAAACAGGTAAATAGTAGCAGAAATACTGGTAGTTAAAAAAAAGCTGAAACTTTCATAAATACCGGTAATCTGAAAAGAGCATAACAAGGTGAAATTAGCAGAAAGAAGTTAAAAAAATTGTAGCTAGCAGAAATAATTTGAAA
>JBBPBX010002165.1:7266-27626 GCA_038048925.1 Garcialebias charrua | reverse complement strand
TTTTGTCAAATGCACAACGAGTGGTAGTCCAAGATTTATAAAAAAAAACGCACCTGAGTGCATTCTCTTAGGGGTGTGTTCACAGCCACCTGTGTGGGAAGGGAGAGCAATAGGAAGGGAGGTGAAGGAGCAGAAGGGCACCTAATCAGTGCTGTTCCCCTGTTATTGATAATTTCATGATGTTATATATAGAAAATGCTTATTTTAGAGAGGGTTTTGACGTCCCCTGTAGTGCAGCGCCCCTATGCGTTGCATACATTGCATACCCGATTTTTGCGCCACTGCTCCCAAGGCATTGCATCAACCAGAAGTCCATTACAGCTGCAAACTGATGTTTCATGTTCTTACATGTTCTTTAATTTAACCATTTTATGATTTATACTATGGCCATGATCATTATCATTGGTGAAACTAGCCTTTCATCTCACCACAATCATGTAGATATTTAACAGACATCTATTCAGGATTGTTGTACCTTGGATTTTGATTACTGCATTTTACGCCTGAAAGTTCGCACCATTATATAGATCGCTTTGTCCAATTATTGGCAATAATTTGGAAAAATCCATAAACAGATTGCACCTTTATTTAGGTCGAATCTATTATGCGTCACCACTACGTGATACGTCAGCACCTCATTTTCCCTGCTGAAAATGGCGGCCACAGAAGTGAGCGAGCACGGAAGGACTTTACAAGATTAACAAGGTAAAACAATTACATGTATTTGTTTGCTGAAAATTATAGCAAAGATGTGTCTTAGCTGAACTTTTCCTTAATAAATACACGTAATTGTCAAATCAGCTGGATTTAAAAAGTAGTTTCGCTAGTGCACGCGCACGGGTAGGACGGCTTTATTTCTTTAAAATTTAGCTAAATAAATGCTTAATAATATATATTTCTTAGCTGACATTATAGCACAAGGGTTCCTGAGCTTAACCGTTCCTTAATAAATTCACGAAATGGTCAAATCAGCTGGATTTAAAAAAGTAGTTTTGCCATGTGCACGCACGGGTGGGGTGGCTTTATTTCTTTAAAATTTTGCTAAATAAACGCTTAAAAATATATATTTCTTAGCTGAAATTATAGCACAAGTTTCCTGAGCTTAACCGTTCCTTAATAAATTCACGTAATGGTCAAATCAGCTGGATTTAAATTGTTTCGCTTTGACTTCTTCCAAACAGTCGCGTGCACTGCGAAAATAAATTGTAAAAAAATCGAATTTTAGCTCAAATGTCTCATACAGGTCACAGTTTGTAAATGACCACCAAGTAAATACGTTCTGTAAGTTTGATTAAAAATCTGTCTTGTAGATCATGAATTATTTATCTAAATAGTATCTGTTTACGGTAAGCTAACCGCTAACAAACAACGATGCTAAAAGATTGATTTTTTTTAGCTCTAAACATCTCCTGCAGCTAACAGTTTGTAAATGGCTACCTAGTAATTATGTTCTGTAAGTTTGATAAAAATCTGTCCTGCGGTTCTTGACTTATCTTGCTAACAAACACAGCTAACAGTAGATACCTCCAGAGCAGGAGGCTGGGCAGCGACAGAGTCAGTCCGACCAGAGGAGGCTGCCATCGGACACATGAGGTGGGAACGGTCGGTGTACCCTAGCGGACAAAAGGGGTACTGCACCCCTAGCGGCCGAAAATGGTACTGCACCATTTTTTGTCAAAATGAAAAACGGTCATATCTGAGCCAAAAATTTGTCTAAAAATATGGGGAAAAAAATCCATATACAAGTCTCACCTCTTTATTAGTTGCAGGGCATGCAAATTAGGCAAAAAACTGTGACCTATAGTCCAGAAAATATGGTACTCTAAGAATTTATTGACAGGTTTATTATGTACCATTGATGGTACTCTTGTTAAAAAATACATGGAGTATGGTGGATTAATTGGTCAATTTTCAGTTGTCATATTCCATTTTTACACTCTGAGAATCAAGTTTGTTTTATAAATCATTATGAAGACATTGCTGCGTATCACAAGCATTATGATTCATTTAACTCAAACAGGTCAGAACAATATGTTCTTATCTAACTTAGTCACGTTTTGAATTAAAATAACTATTGCATATTGATTCCTGTTTCAAACTCCTGACGGTGTCATGTGTTGTAATTAATGTTTTCTTTTTAGAATGCACTGATCCATATTCTTCTTTTAGATTCAGAGTTTGACTTTCCTCAGAAGAGGCTGTCCAATAAACAAATGACTCCCTTTTCCTTTAATAATCTGTATCTGATGGGGGACCTAAGCATTTCCTAGAAGTGTGGCTTCAACCTACCACACAAAACCTCAGCATGTGGCCTGCATCCAGATCCTGCAGCACCCTGTCAACAGAAATGAATAAGCCATTAGCTCGGTTCAACATCCTCACCTCCCATTTGCTGCCTCTACAAAAACAAATCCCAAATGAGCTGAGGTCTAGGAGCCTCTGGGCAGAAATTCTCTGAGCTGAAAGGCAGAGCTCCATCAGAATCCCCTGAAGATGATCACCTCTGAGCTGCAAAGAAACATCACTGTATTCACAGAGAACATACAAAGAATACTAACAAGAATTTATCCTGTGTTTGTTGACCATCGCAGCATGAATCTTTATCATGTCAACAGTATCTGGTAGGATTTTTCTTGCAAACACAGAGTGATTCCAACTCAAACACAAACAATAAAGCTTTAAAAACTTCAGTCATTAATATTCAGAATCTGTCAACCCCACTGATGGAAAAAGTAACGTTTGATTTCATTATATCCTAACAGTACTGTAATTTTTCTCAAGCAAACTTTTGGTATCTAAAATTATTTATCTGGTAGTCCATAAAAAGTTTTTAACTCTGACAGGTTTGATACTAACTCTAAAGAAACTGAAATTCACCCATTTCTCTCCTCATACTGGAAATTTTAGGCCCTGTTTACACGGACACGGTGGGGGAAACAGAGGTTTTGGTTATGTTAATTAGATGAAATGATTTGCGTTTACACAGGCAAATTCTAGTGTTTACATGTGTCTGCTCGAATCTCCCCCCTTCCTCATGAATCCCCCCCTCTGCTGTAGTTACCATGCCGGGTCATTAGTTGGCACTGTGAATTTTTGCACCTTTACCTAATGCGCATGCGTGCTGCCTCAATCTGCAGGCAGACTGCTGCTTTCTTTTGTGCTGAAAGTTCAGCTAACAACAACTTAACAAGTTAAAGCTGGAGTTTGGATAAGAGTCGACAGATTTGACGCCAAACGGACCCGCTTCATCTAACAAGCTTCACACCAGACGCTGAGCGGACCAGAACCACGTGACGATGTCGGACTTTAGTCTGTGTAAATCAGCTGATTTACAGCAGGTACGTTTTTAATGTTTGCTTGTGTTTACTTTAATCACACAACAACCAACTGAGTTGTATAATTTTTTTTTCCTGCGAGGTCAAGAAGCTGTTCTTCCACAAAGCGGACCAGTTCTGATGTGGGTCCAGTATCCAGGATGAAAACAGAGCAGACTCCAGTTCATTAATGCAGTTTACAGTTCAGTTAATGTGTTTTAATAGTGTTCAGTTTAATTATCAGTGTTTGTGTGACATTCTGTTTGTGGTGTTGAATAAACAAATAAATACAAAATAAACCTGGTGTCTTCATTTTCAACTTTAATGATACATGTTATGCATCGTTTAATCATGTAATTTGAGTCCAGATAGATTATTTTAGCTCAGATAATTTTATATGTCTCCCACGCTAACATAAATATTGTTTATTATTGTTAAACTGTTATTTAGTATGTTATTGTGCAGCGTGACATGTGAAATGTCCGCCTGCCTCATTCAATAAACAGCGACATAAGAAATGGATCCAGCTGTGTCTCTTTCAACACAGATGCAGCTACATTCAGGTGTAGATTAATTAAATATGAGACTCAAAATATATTCCATCAGCTGTAGTTCAGAAAGTGGTGCATGTCCAGTCCACCGCAACTGTTGTTGATAGAAATGCCAGCTGTCCGCGCGTGCGTGCGCGCACGCTTGTGGCTCAAACAAAAGCTCAGCGGGAGATGTTTATGTTATCAAAGTGACGTGAAAGCATCATATTATTTCTGTTAAGAAAAGGATAGCTAAATCAATTGCTGTTCTGTATAAAGTTAAGAATTTATTAGAGGATAGAGCTCTGTACTTGTTGTGCAACTCAATTATTGTCCCGCACATCATTTACTGTGTCGAAGTTTGGGGTAAAGCATGTAAGACATTTACCGAGCCGGTAAATGTCTTATGTTGATATGAGATGTTTATGTTATCAACGGGGGTCAGCAAAAAAGCTCCACTCTGAGCCGTGGGTTCAGAAACCATCAGATTCAAAGAGGGGGGCCACTGGTCTCGTGTAAAGGATGAGCAGAAACACAGAGAGAAAGGAGCGGTTTCACTCAAAATATGTGCCGTGTAAACGGCCCCTTAGAACCAAAATAAACTGAAAGCTATGCACCATAACTCATGTTCCCTGAAGGAAGGGAACGAGGTGCAACATAAATGCTATGGGAAATTGCGCTCCACGCGGTTACCTGAAGGAATACAATCACACCTTTACGGCAGGGGCGTCAGCGTCGCGCCAGAGGCCCTGCCCTCTGGGTACTTAAGCCGCTGACGCCCATCCATCGATCTCCAAAATGCACTTCACCGAGCTTTCAGCATTGAAAGGGCCAGGTATGTTGCACCTCGTTCCCTTCCTTCAGGGAACATGAGTTATGGTGCATAACTTTCAGTTCCCTTATCAGTCATGTCACTCGGTGCAACATAAATGCTATGGGAACGTAATTCATTCACACCCTTGAAATGCTCAGTAAAATGCATGTTAGTGTGAAAGTCCGCCTTTATTCAGTAGGCATCCCAAGGCTGCTTTCTACTGTGTGTTAGAAAGGACACCCTGAGTGACATCACAATTAGTAACATCCAAACTGTAATGCTTTGCAAACGTGTTCATTAAGCTCCAGTTCGCAGCAGCACAGATGTCTGCAACTGGTACACCCTTGAACAGTGACCACGAGGTAGCCAAGCCCCGAGTAGAGTGGGCACACATTCCAGAGGGCACCTGTTGACCTTTGCTACTGTACGCCCTTTGTATGGCCTCGGTCATCCAGTGTGAGAGGCGCTACTTTGATAGGGCCTTTCCTGTAGCTGGTGCAGCAAAGCACACAAACAGTTGATTTGTTTTTCTGCATTCGGCTGTTCTCTGCATGTAAGTACTTAAAGCTCTCACGGTGCAGAGTGCCTTCAGCCTTTCCTGTTCCTGAGTGAGGACAGGAGCAGGTGGAAAAGAAGAGAGATCAAAGTCCAGACTTCTGGGGTTTAAAGTCAAAACCTTGGGGATATATGCAGGATTAGGCCTTAGGGTGACCTTTGACCGGTCAGGGGCAAACCTGGTACACATTGGATGTACTGACAAAGCGTGGAGGTCACCCACACGTTTTGACGAGCAAAGAGCCAGGAGAAGAGCAGTCTTATAAGATAATAAATCTATATTAATCTCGCTCAGTGGTTCGAATGGGGGGTCACAGAGAGCCCCCAAGACCATACTAAGATCCCATCCAGGGGTCAAGATCCTGCTGGGGGGGTCTCTTCCTTAGCACGCCCTTCATAAATCTTATTATGAGCGGGTACGCGCCAGGCGTCCTGCTCCCCCAGCCCTCGTGACAAGCTGAAATTGCTGATGAGAACACCTTAATCGATGAGAAAGAGCGACCTTTCTCCAACAGGTCCTGAAGAAAGGTAAGGAGATGGGCCGTCACATGAATAAGAAATAATATTTCTTTCTGTGTACCAAGCTTCAAAAATATGCCATTTTCGGGTGTAGAGAGACTGTGTTGACACAACTCGTGCGTTTTGAATGGTTTTTACCACGTTCTCGGGCAAGCCTGAGGCCACCAGCTTGTTCCTCTCCGCCACCAAGCTAAAATTAGCCACAGTTCTCAGCCTAAGCTGTGAAACTGTTCCTTCTGGTGACGTGGGGGATCCCTGAAGAGGAGCAAGTGGTGGAACCACCTCTCCCTCAAGGACCCTGATTTCTGTGGTCCCTTTGAGGCCAACAACGTTAGGGAGAGGGCCTACCTGCAGATGTACCGCCATGCTACTCTGATCGAGAGTGTTTGGATGCAGAGGCAATCTGCTGTCATTATTAGACAAAGGCTGAACAGAATGTCTGTTTTTCTTCTTTTTGTTGGGGGTCATGGATCGGAGGGGTTGCAGGTTTTGTAAACGAGCAGACCTCCTGACTCCAGCCCGTTTCCTGGTTGGGTCAGCACAGTGAGCGCGGTCACACGCTGCAGGATCACTGTTTGAGCATGGCGTGCCGCCCATTGAGAATAAGGGGACAGCTTCAGCATGAGAATTTGGAGATGGTCCTTTATGTTGAGCAGACTTTAGATTGGTTGGTGACAGAGAGTTCATTCCTCTTCGATTAAATGGAAGAGGAGTCTGATTTAGCCCTGGTGCCATTTCTGTTCTACACTGAGTGTTTACACACGTTGCAGTTTCATCACAGCTACCTTTGTGAACATGTGATACTAGTGTTGGCCTGCGGGCTTCTGCCGTGGCCCCCCATCCCTTACTGGCGTCCGATGAATAGGTGGCCAGGAAGGTGGGTTATCAGATTCTGCCAGCGCGCACCCCTGGAGCGCAGACGTGTCACGTGTTTGTTTGATTTGTGTATTGCCGGCCCCGTGGTCCACAATAGGACGGGGGCTGGAACACGTGACCCACCTCACCTGCTTTTGTGAGGACTGACGTGCCTGCTTGCAGGTGCCTCTGGGCCTGTTTGTTGTAGACAGAACCGTGGCACCCTGCTGGGGTTTATTGATTAGGCTAACATTCCCTGAGCCGTGAGGGAGGGGGGGAGATGGCCCCCACCCTTAATATCAGCTGGAAGAACAGAGAGGACCGTTCTGCTGATGTTACTGTGCTTGTTGTTGTTGTTGTGGGGTTTTTTTTTGAGTCAAGAAAATGGAGAGAGGCAGTTTTTTTTAGCTTTATTCGTGCTTATGTGTAATGACACATTTGATTTTATGTCACTCACAGCAGAAAGAACATGATTTGTGTCTAAAACAAAGTCGCCAGCTTTTTGTACCGTGTTACAAACAAAGTCTGGTCGTGAAAAGATCATTTCCCTACCGCGTGGGCGCATGATAGTGTAAAGTCAAGAAGTGGACCTGGTTCATCAGGCACGCTTCTGCCTGGTGTCCCGATTTGCCGAAGAGGCTCAGTGTCGGACCGCCTGGCGGGGGACAAATCTGTTTTTGCTCCAGGCGTGTTCGGTCCGGGGTGGGCTCCTGTGGTCTCTGCCTGTGCTCGGCCTCGTATGCCGGCCGCTTTTGCGGTGAGGCACGTGTGGCTGAGTGGTGTCGAGGCTGCGATGCTCTGCTTCCAGCTGACTACCTGGGGGCCGGCGAAGTCTCTCCTGGGGATGCCTACCCGGAGAGCTTCAGCCTGTTTGCGCCTCTGGTCCAGCCTGGTCTGAATTCGATCCAACGCTTTTACAAAAAGTCCCGTCGGTTCTATTGAGTGGTGGAGAAAAGGAATTTCTGTCCTTCCGGGAGGTCAGTTAGGGTCATCCACAGATGGCGTATTGCAATGACCACCTCAGCCATGCCTCTGCCTTGTGTAACAGCAGCTGTCCCCATCATGCGGAGCACAAAGTCTGTTGCCCTACGGGCTTCATCCAGCAGCTCGGCGGCAGCTTGCTTGTCTGTCGTTACCTGGAGCTCCTGTAGTTTTTCAGCCAGGTACGCTTGCATCATGGCGGACGCGTTCATTGCGCGTGCCGCGAGGCCCTGAGCTCTGTAGCATTTCTCGAGCAGAGAAGCCGAAGCTCGACAGGCTTTGCTAGGGAGAGTTGGTTTTGTCCCGGATGACTTGGGAGCCAGATGAGACGCCAACGTGTCCTTAATTTGAGGCACATTGGCTATTCCCACTTTATCCATCCCATCCACGTCGAGAAACTGCGAGAGCGGCAGCAACATGGGAGCTCTGGGCTGAGACCAGGTGCGGGTCAGCTTAGTGAGGAAGTCCGGAAAGACAGGCATCCTTTGCCTCATGGCGGCCTGCTGCTTTGTATAAAAATAATTTCCTACCAACCTTGTGACTTGTTGACGAGGTGGAGGCTCCGACCATGGGATCTGCAGTGCGTCCGTTGCTCGGCGACACAAGTCGAACAGAGCAGGGATGGAAAAGTCAGTCTCCGGGAGCATAGGCACCAGGGTGCGGGAGAGGTCTTCTCCCTGTTCCTCGTATCCGCAGAAAATTCACCTGAGGCTGAAATCGAGATCTCGTCCTCGTTCATCATGCCTCGAGTGTCAAATTTGACTGTTAAGTCCACCATGGGAGCCAGTACATCTGGGCTGCCGCCCCATTCGACTCGGGTGCTGTCATCCAAAGCCATGCCCTCGAGCACCGGCATGGGAGTCAAAGGCTCAGTAGTGTCCGGGTCTGTTGGTGCCGTAGCAGCTCCCATGGCCTTGGCGACGACGTCCGCCCGGTGCCTCCTCATCGCCTCCAGCATCTGGCTGCAGTGTGGGCAAGACTCGGGTGCATCCAGCGCCATATTCGCTTGCAGCATCCCCAAGCAGACGGGACAGGCCTCGTGGGTGTCCGTCGCTGAGAGGGAAAAACTGCATCTGTTGGGGCAGGCGCGCGAGGTTGGGCTTACCGTCCTGCTGGTCTTTTTCGGAAGTTTTGTCTTTCGCTTTCCTTTCTCCGGAGGCATGTGCGAGGTAAGACGAGCGAGTCCTTCCATGATCTTTTTTCTTTTTATTTGAGACGTCTCCTCTATCAAGTCACTTTCGCTGGGTAGCCTGCTACGAATTAGCAGAGGTAATGGTGTGACGCAGTTAGTGCCGTCGAGCGAAGCAGTCTACGGAAAGAGGAGAAGAAAAAAACTTTGAGGTTAAGGAAAAATGTGCCGGACTAGCTTTCGCTAGCCCAGCAGTACATAGGAATAATTCTCTGTACGGTCTGTATAGGGAGCAAGCTCACCTCTGGTCAAGCGATGAGGCAACAGAGAAGTCCCGCGAAGAGAGAGAGTTCAGGTTTAAGCGAGGTGAAGGGCAATGAGAGATCAATAGATGGGCGTCAGCGGCTTAAGTACCCAGAGGGCGGTGATGCCCTTGCCGTAAAGGCGTGATTGTATTCCTTCAGGTAACCGCGCGGAGCGCAATTTACCATAGCATTTATGTTGCACCGAGTGACATGACTGATAAGGGAACTATCATTGCCTGAGGGGAGAATGCAGATCTTAATGTGAAAACAAACACATCTTGTTAGGATATAGGAGCAGGTTAAACTCAAGCGCAGGCAGGACTCAGATAACACAGAGGATAAAATAACTAAAACATTTATTTAACAACACAAAGAGCCAACGTGGTGAAATATATGTATATCAGTATTACACCTGAAGCACACATATTATGTGTTATGATTTATGTTCACTTAATTCCACCATATAATGTGAAAATATATTCAAGATGGAACCTTTATTTACGGGTTTTATTTCCAATAGGGAAGAGTTTTTCAGTTACACGCCTGCATAATACAACAGACACAACACTGGATGATTGACATACAGAGCTGGTAGTTGATTGGCTGAGAGGCGGATCACTCACAGAGTAGAAAAGTTCTAGGGCGGTTCCAAGGCGGTTCGATTCCAGGATTGGTCCCACGAGGCGATGACGTCATCTAGAGGTATAAAACCGTGGTCCGCCTTCGAAGAGGTGTGTGTGTTGGACTGTGCTTGGAGTCAGGTCTGTTGGTCGCTGTAAGGCTTATTCTTATAATGTACAATAAACCTGCCTAAAACTTGCACATTCGTTTCAGAGTTTTCCTTCAACTTTTGAACCGCAACAGTGGCAGCAAAAACTTACTTGAGACACGCAAGAGTGGGGAAACAAACCAGGACATAGTCAGACAATGACCAGCTGATGAGTAACAGAACAGACACACTTAAATACACGCACACTAATGAGGACAATGACAAACACTTGCGAGGGACAAAAGGTGGTAGAGGATAAACTAACCACCTGAGGATATAATGTCAAGCCCTTTTAACATAAAATCGTGTAGACTGACTATCCGTAATTACATTCTAGATATATAAAAATTAGTTTCGACTAGTCACAATTACATTTTGACTAGTCAGAATGTTAATTTAAGATATCTGTATTTACATTCTGACTAGTCAGAATAGCAATTCAAGATATCTTAAAATGAATTTTGACTAGTCAAAATATAATTAAAAATATCTGAAATGACTTCACCCGATTCATCATTTAAAGTGTCAAACATCCGCAATTACATTTCAAGTTATCTCAAACGTAATTATGACATTATTAGATATCTTGAATTAAGAAATTACTCGTAGGACCCGTGGCTGCCACTTAGCTGTTCAAACAGCTGCCTACAGAATTTTGGGTGGCTGCAATGGCGCTAGCTGTTCTGGATAAAATTGTCAGAATATGTCACAAGTGTTAGCATTAGACAGTCAGGAAAATGGCTCAGTTTCAGCGGTTGTTTTTGTTCAGTTCCTGGTTGTTCTTGTGGGACAAGAAAACAACCTTATCTGTCCTACCATGCTTTACTACAGCCTGCTTGAGTCACTGTAATTAGACAGTGTCTTACCTGAGAGAAGATTGGCTGCGGGAGTCCAGAGGACCTGACTTAACTTTTTTCGATTTTTCTACCTGGATTATTGAGCATGCATCAGAAGAACATATTTATTTTTGTTTACTTAATTTCATATTTATGTTCCAGGTTGAAGGCAGCAGCCCAGTCTTATGTAGGTTCTGTTTCACTCGTGTCTCCTGTATCACAGCTCGTGGGTGAATTTCTGCTTTTGTGTTACATTGAACCATCATTAAATATTTTAGTTGACTGACCACTGGAAAGCCTAAGCCTTGGCTGAATATGTAAGAATCATTATTGCCTCCATTAGAATTAGTTTTTAACAGTGTTAATAAAATTTATATTGTATCTTGGAACACAGTCTCCTGTTTACTTGTAAACAAACCCAAGTGCCTTTTCTATGTATAAATTATGTCCTTGGGTGAAAATCCTAAGGTGATGTTTCAGTAATTTTATAAAATAAAAATAACATCCATACCCAAGCTTGTCACATGTATGTAAATTGTTCTAGCGTTATATAATTAGTTATTAGTTTTGAATTATTTTAAACATTTTTCAATTAAACACACTTGAGCAGCATACATGTTTGGTGTGAGTGAGACAGGTCCCTCTTGTAAATGAGTCCCCGTGACTCAACGAGGCTAGCCTGTATAAATAAAGGTTGAATGAATACTGTACTGTTTTTTTATTGTGGATTGATTGAGTTGAATTGCAAGGAAAACAACTATAATTTACAACATCTAGTACAAACATAAAAACTTTTAACTATTTAAGTTAACAATTTTTAACTGTACACTATAAACTTATAGTGGATTATAGATATTTTCCCCAAATTATGCAATTTCATTTTAAAGAAATCGGCACGCTTTTGTATTTTTCAAGAGTAACAACTGTTTGCAGTATTTACAGTGATTCACACAGCTAGAGACTGAATATTAAAAACACAACGGAACAAAAGGGTGAGTTGTACATTTTATGTTTCTTACTGCATTGATATAAACACATCGATGAAGGTGTTGAAGTAAAACACGTCCAGTTTAGACTTCATCTGATCAACCAATCATCAATCAATTCATCACGCTATACCCGTTCAACAGTTATTGTTTAGTGTACCCCCTGACCATCTGAGCTGCTACAGATATGGCAGCAGACTCCTCCTCCACACTTTCTCTGCAAGCAACACAGAAACGGCTAGCAATAAGCCTTGGTTGTCGATGCTGTACCCTGCAGAACATCTGGACTGCTCCCTGGTTCTGGCCTGTATTTCATGTGACACTTGCAGAGACTGAAGAAAAGCTGACTGAGTGTGGGCACAAAACACATGATGGGAAGACTATGCATCATCGAAGGAAGAGCAGGGAAATCTGGAGCCATGTGGTACAGAATGATGCTATGCAGGACTTCTCAGTTGGGCACTGGTAAGACACCATGAGCCCTGTGGCACAGGCCCAAATCTGGATGGTAACCAGCTCCAAAGTTGACAGACCATCTAGAACAAGAGCGATAAGTGGTTTAGACCGGTGTAGTTTATTTCCAGATGCCAGGATGTTGGGATCTGGACGTGGTCCTACAGACACACGAGTGACATAATCACAATAAGTTTTGGCATAAGAAACAGGCATAAAAACATTAACTCAAAGGTTATACCTGTGTAAGCTCTAAAGCGTGGACTGAAGACATATTTTCCCAACAGTTCTGGGCTTTCGCACCACCACCTCGCTGGCAGGTTCAGGATGGATCCCCTTACAACATAAAAATATGTCAAATAAACTTACAATTAAATAAATAAATATAAAGGGACAGGTGAGCAATTTGGTAGGACACAGTGAGACAGATTTGTGAGAGTTAAGATTTTTATGTAACTTGCAAATACTACTAATTGATAGTGGTTGAGCCTGCATTTTTTTCATTACCTACAAAAACAAACTATTCCAAACAAGTTAGGAGATAAAAATATATGTGACACAAATAATGTTGAGATTATGAAAAAAATTCCCATGGCACTAATAACATACAGGTGGGAAAGTTATTACAATTATTGTTATTATGACAATCATAATCATCATATACTAAATGATATAACAGAAAAGAATGTGTTCCACTCTTATTTTATTTATTTACATTTGTTCTTGGTCTATGTCATCTTTGTAAATCTCCTGTGTAGGCCAGTGCAGGAGGAACAATTGGCAGCTGGTGCTGGGAGTAGTGGACAGTCTGGTAAAAAAACAAGTGGTTACAAAAACCTTTACCAGCTGCACAACTACAGGAATAATCCAACAAATCAGCCTTTTCTTTTTCAACACCCAGTGAGATCTAAAATAGATCAGAACTGTTTTTAGCACATATATATAAATGAGTCAGAGTCAGAGTCAGAGTCAGAGAGTCTTTATTGTCATTTGCACCGCATGTGGTACATGTGATGAAAACGAGATTATGTACACGAGGTCCCAGTTACATCCAACAACAAATGAAAGAGAAAAACAGTAATAACATCTAGAATTAACTAAGAAAAACATCAACTAGTAATACACTAAGCCTAATATATAGCCCCCTCCCCCTAATAGCCCCCTCCCTCTCGGTTTTCAAATCCCGGTTAAAAACTCACTACTACTCCATTGCTTTCAATGCCAGCTGATTTGTACTGGATCGTTTGATTTATGATCTGCAATGTTTTTATGTTTTTCGTGTTGTACTTCATTGTATGTGTTGCCTGTTGCGTGTTTGTTTGTCCAGCACTTTGGTGTGGACTTGTTCCTGTTTAAAGTGCTTTATAAATAAAATGGTATGGTATGGTATGGTAATATAGTGGGAATAAACAGCAGCACGAACATGAGTTTGTATGAGCAGATGGTCACAGATGAACACAGATGAACACAGCAACAAGAAAACAGATCAGCATCAGTATGATGTGATATTTTGCAGTGTTTATTTTTTATTTTATTTTTATTTATTCATGAGTCTAACAGCCTCAGGGTAGAAGCTGTTCCTCAGTCTAGTGGTTCTACACTTGATGCTCCTCAACCTCCGTCCTGAGGGGAGTGGGGCAAAGAGTGAGTGTGCTGGATGAGTGAGGTCTTTCATGATGCAGGTGGCTCTTTTCCTGCATCTGGAGGTATAAATGTCTGTGATTGTGGGGAGACTGACTCCAACAGACTTCTGTGCAGCCTTCACCACTCTCTGCAGAGCTTTCCTCTCTTCAACTGTGCAGCCTCCATGCCACACGTTGATGCTGGAGCACAGGATGCTCTCCACTGCACACCTGTAGAAGGAGGTGAGGACTGGGCTGCTCAGACCAGCTCGTCTCAGCCGTCTGAGGAAGTAGAGTCTCTGATGACCTTTCTTGATCAGGCTGGTGGTGTTGTTGCTCCAGCTGAGGTTATCATTCATGTGTACACCCAAGTATTTGTAGCTGGAGACCACTTCCACTGCAGACCCACCTATTTTCAGTGGGGCATGGGTGTGTTTGTTCCTTCTGAAGTCCACAATCATCTCCTTTGTCTTCTTCACATTCATGTGAAGATTATTCTCTTTGCACCAGCTCTCCAGGTGTTCCACCTCCTGTCTGTAGCTGGACTCATCATTGTTTGTGATGCATCCCACCACCGCTGTATCATCTGCAAACTTAACAATATGACAGCCTGGAAGTGTGGCTGTACAATCATATGTGAGCAGAGTGAACAGAAGGGGGCTCAGCACACATCCCTGAGGAGAGCCAGTGCTGAGGGTTACTGGTGGAGGAGGAGAAGTTGTGGATCTTCACGGACTGTGGTCTGTCTGTTAAGAAGTCTAGTACCCAGTTATGAATACTTGTGAATAATTTAGGTAATAAAATGAATACTTGTTATAACATATTAAGCTTTAAAAAAGTAATAGATTGTATAATAGATTGATTCACTTAACACATTGTCCTTGTCCAAGATGGCCGTGCTTCAAGCAGCAGCAGCTTCACAGGCTCCCGGTGCATTTCTAGCTTTTAGTAATTTTGATAGTGACTCTGTGCCTGACTCTGCACGTTTTGTGCGGGTCAATTATAGCCGAACTGAACTGATGAGAATTGGAGCAGATTTTCCACAAGACATAGCTGAAATCAGCAACAAACTCAAATCTACACTTGGCAGGATGTAGCTTTTAAAGTCATCCACCTGGAAGCTACAACGGAGGTGCTCCGGCGAACAGAAAAGGAAGCGTTGCTCTCAGCATCAGAAATCCTCTCCCACGGTGTCAAACATCCAGAATGTTTTGGATAGTGAATGCCAGATGGTTGTTGATGTGTCGGGCGGGTGGAGGGAGGTTGGTAGGCGGGCATAACGGACTCAAAGACGGGCTTGATTTGAAAGACATGAAAAGTCGGGTGAATTTTCATGATGTTGGGAAGCTGTGGACGTACCACAGAGGAGTTGATGATTTTGGTTATGGAAAAAGGGCAGATGAACTGAGGTGCCATCTTCCTGGGACTGTCTTTCAGGGTAATGTCTCTGGTGGAGAGCCAAACTCTCTGACCCACCTGGTAGGAAGGTGCGGAGGATCAGTGACGGTCGGCAAATTTCTTGTTCTGTTCTGCCATACAGAGTAGTGCCGCCTTTGCTTGGTGCCACACACGTCGGCAGCGGCAAAAATAATACTGGACTGATGGTACAGAAATGTCTGTTTCATGACTGGGGAACAGGGAAGGCAAATTACCAAGGGAGGCTTTGAAGGGTGATATATCATTGGTCGTAGATCTGTGGGAATTGTGGGCATATTCGACCCAGACCAAATGCTGACTCCAGACAGATGGGTTACGCTCTACGATGCATCTCAGGGTGGTTTCAAGCTCCTGATTGTACCGTTCTGCCTGACCGTTTGATTGAGGATGATAGCCGGTGAGACTGGTTGATGCCCCTAAGGTGATACAAAATCAACGCCAAGCCTGGGAGATGAATTGTGGACCTCTGTCTGACACCACTTTGGAAGGGATGCCATGGATGCCGAAGACATGCTGCATGAGGAGCATAGGTGGGCGCATGAACGCTAGAGAGCGCTAAAGCACTATTCCGCTTACAGTGGACCTAAACTTTTTGTCAGCGTTTTTGTGAATTGACTAACTTTTATAATTCATAAGCGGATTTGTGCTATTTTTATTTAAAATGCAGTACCGCTAATAACTAATTATCTATCAGTAAAAACCAATAAACTTATTTACAAGCTCTTATGCTGCTTGTTTTTTACCTTTTTCCCCACCGTAAGAGCAGAGAGGAGGAAGGGTTGGAGGGGGGAGGGGGGGCAGAGCTGAGAACAGACTCGGCTCTACCATGTAGGTAAATGCCTGGGGGTCCCATTTCAGCAGTGGCCCCGGCCCCGCCTCGCCCCGTGCAGTCACCTACATCACTAACATTGCTCATGCTTGTTAATGTACATTTAACATAAAAATAATTATAGTTACGATGAAAACGATCATTAAATATACGCAATAAAAAAACGGTCGATTTCTTTATCCCCCTACTAAAAATGGACTATTCCATCTTCCGGGTCATAGTTGAACTCAGGGGCTAATTCTGTAGCTGGCTGCGCTCGGTGTCTTCATAAATCCTTAAAGAACCCCGCTGTTTCAAGCCAAATTAACGTGGCCGGATGATTTTAAGGTGTGTTTTGTGTCGACCATTCGACGGTGAGTCGTTATTTTTATGTATTTTAGTTACTTTTCATTAAATCTGTTGACTACCTATAGACGCTAACTGTGTCTGCCGGTTGGTTGTGCTGGGTTACTAATGGAAATCCTTAGAGAACCCAGCTGTTTCAAGCCAAATTAACGTGGCCGGATGATTTTAAGGTGTGTTTTGTGTCGACCATTCGACGGTGAGTCGTTATTTTTATGTATTTTAGTTACTTTTCATTAAATCTGTTGACTACCTATAGACGCTAACTGTGTCTGCCGGTTGGTTGTGCTGGGTTACTAATGGAAATCCTTAGAGAACCCAGCTGTTTCAAGCCAAATTAACGTGGCCGGATGATTTTAAGGTGTGTTTTGTGTCGACCATTCGACGGTGAGTCGTTATTTTTATGTATTTTAGTTACTTTTCATTAAATCTGTTGACTACCTATAGACGCTAACTGTGTCTGCCGGTTGGTTGTGCTGGGTTACTAATGGAAATCCTTAGAGAACCCAGCTGTTTCAAGCCAAATTAACGTGGCCGGAGTATTTTATTGTGCGTTTTGTGTCGACCATTCGACGGCGAGTCGTTAGTTTTATGTATTTGGGTTACTTTCATGTATAAATGCGGTGGCGACACACCCGTGTATTTGAGATTTAAACGTGGTTTTAGGGATTAAAAGATCATTCTATTTTTTGTTAATTTCGTGGCCGAATAGAATATATGTACGTAAAGTATTAAATAAATCCTTTGATTTTTGTAATTTCATCCTTTTAGGATCATTTTTGTTACTTTTCAGTTGGCAGTGTAGTGCAAATATTGATAACGCTGCCGGCTATATATAAATATATATATATATATATATATATATAATATATAAATAAATAGCGGATTAGATTAGCTTCCCCTAATTTTCATAAGACATTTGTGCTTTTGAAATTGTGGACCTAAAAAAATTAATAAGCGTTTTAGAAATTGTGGAACTAATTTTTTAATTAGCGGTGCCCAGCTATGATGAGGAGTATAGCTGTCTCCAAAGCGGAAGGTAGTTTGGGTAGTGGTAGGAAATGGGCAGCTTTAGAGAACCTGTCGATGGTAGTGAGGATGGTAGTGTTACTTTCTGATGGAAGCAAACCAGTGATGAAATCTACAGCAATGTGGGACCATGGAAGACTGGGTGTGGGTAGAGGTTGTAGAAGACCTGTGGGGGACTGAGTTCCTGTCTTGTTCCTGGCACATGTGGGACAAGCTGCAACAAATTCTTTCACATCTTGTTGGAGAGTGGACCACCAGAAATGGGTCTTGGTTAGAGACAACATACAGGAAATACCTGGGTGACACGAGAGTTTGTTCGTGTGCACCAACTCGAGTACCTCAGATCTCATAGATGCGGAAACGAAGAGGGTACCAGAGGGTCCAATGCCAGGATCCGGTTCTCATTGGTGGGCTTTACGAACATCTTTGACGATGGGCCAGGTGAGTGCTCCAATGATACATACAGGAGGTATGCTGCTCTCCTCGGATTCAGAAGCATCTGGAGGAGAAAACTAGCGGGACAGAGCGTCGGGTTTCACATTCTTAGAACCAGGTTGAAGAAAGTGACCAGCGTACCTGCCTAAGGTTCAACCGCTTAGCGTTACTAAGACACGTGAGGTTCTTTTGGTCAGTCCAAATGAGAAAAGGGATTTCCGTGCCCTCAAGCCAATGGCGCCACTCTTCCAAAGCTAATTTTACTGCTAATAGTTCCCTATTGCCCATATCATCATTCCATTTGGCTTGAGATACAGGGCGAGAGAAGAAGGTACATGGGTGCACTTTTTTGTCTTTGGGTGATCTTTGAGATAATACTAAACCTACTCCAGTGTCAGAAGCGTCCACCTCCAGGATGAATTGACGAGAGGGATCCAGATGACAGAGGATAGGTGTTGAAGAAAAAAGTTGCTTTAGCTTACCGAAAGCAGAGTTGGCTTCTGGGGTCCATTTGAAGGTTCTCTTTATAGAAGTAAGCTGGGATAATGGTGCGGCGATGTGGCTGTAGTCTTTGATGAAATGTCTGTAGAAGTTTGCAAAGCCAACAAACCGATGCAGTTGTTTCCTAGTCTCAGGAACCAGCCACTCCACCACTGCCTTGGTTTTTTCGGGGTCTGTCCTGTAATGCCCTTCTCCCAAGATAAATCCCAAAAATGAAACAGAAGAGGCATGAATGTCACATTTTTCCCCTTTTACAAAAAGTTGATTCTCCTGAAGTCTCTGGAATACAGCTCAGACTTGTGAGATGTGTTTAGTTTTAGTCTTGGAATAAATGAGAAATTCATCCAAGTAGACAAACACAAAGTCTCCAATAAAGTCTCTTAATAAGTTGTTTACCAGTGCTTGAAAAACTGTTGGAGTGTTGGTGAGGCCAAAAGGCATAACAAGATATTCAAAGTGTCCCAAAGGTGTCTTAAATGCTGTCTTCCACTCATCACCCTCCTTGATTGGGACAAGGTAAACGTTACGGAAGTCTAGCTTGGTAAAGATGGTAGCGGATTGTAGTTGTTCATGAATAGAGTCGATTAATGGTAGTGGATACTTGTTCTTTATTGTTATATTGTTTAGGCCCTGGTAATCAATGCAAGGGTGCAGCGTCTTGTCCTTCTTAGCAACGAAAAAGAACCCTGCCCCCACTGGAGAAGTTGATGGATGGATAATCCCAGAGTCTAGGGATTCCTCAATGTAAGATTTCATGGAGCCGCGTTCAGGGCCAGAAAGGTGGTATAGGTTGCTAGCTGGTAGAGGGACTCCAGGGAGGAGATTGATGGAACAGTTATAAGGGCGATGAGGAGGAAGAGCGAGAGGTTTTTGTTTGCTGAACACTGAAGCTAGATCATGATATTCGGGAGGAATGGTGGAGAGGTCAATGTCCTCAGTGTTCTGTACACTTATTAATGGGTTGGAGACACCAGATCGAAGGCAATGTTTTAAACACCTGTCACTCCATCTCTCTCCCCTACAAAACTCCCAATTGATATGGGGATTATGATTCTTTAACCAGGGATAACCTAAAACTAACTGTGTGTTAGAAGAATCAATAATGGTTACCAGAAGTGATTAAATGCAGATCTGCAGTTTTAAAGCAAATTTGTGCAGTAAATCCAGCTATAGAAACCGGCTCCATCTCAAGGATGGGAAGAGATAATTCCTGGACCAAGTATTGACTAATTACATTTTGTTCAGCACCAGAATAAATTAAGGCAATGACCGGGAAACGGTTTTGGTTAATCTGAATGACTGTAGGTAAAGTAAGTCTACAAAGGGGAGAATTAAGGAAGAACCCACTAGTAATTCCTTCCTAACATGTGGGTGATTTAGTTTTCCCCTGAAATGGACAAGAGGCAATGAAGTGTCCATCCTTCCTACAACAAATACAAAGATTTGAGTGTACTAGTCTTTGTCTCTCGACAGGTGTTAAACAAGTTTGCCCAATCTGCATGGGTTCGGGTTCGGACAGAGCTAAAGGAAAAACAGGAACGGGAGCTTGTAAACTCTGGGACTTGTATGCTGGTGAAGATTCTCAGTCATCCAGGACATGATAAAATCAAAAAAACGTTCAATACAGAAACAACTGGACTTTATTTGTAACAAAAGACGTTTCGCTATTCATCCAAGGAGCTTTCTCAATTCAACTATGCTCTTTGAATTGAGAAAGCTCCTCGGATGAAGAGCGAAACGTCTTCTGTTACAAATAAAGTCCAGTTATTTCTGTATTGAACTTTTTTGATTTCTGGGACTTGTAGTTCTCATGGCTGAACCTGTAATTGCGAGCCTCACCTGATGATGCTGAGAAGCCGGAAGTGGCGGCCTCTGGGAATTGTAGTGCCGCTCTCTGTTACCTTCCTGAAAGCGTTCATCGAGGGAAATTGCTAAGTTTATCAGCGCGTCAAAACTAGGCGTCTCATCTCGTGCTACGAATTTGTCTTTAATGTACTCAGATAATGAATTTAGAAAAGTATCTTGCAACGCTCTCTTGTTCCATCCAGTTTGAGCATCGAGAATGCAAAACTTGAGGGCGTGTTTGGACACTGGTCGTTGGCCCTGACGTAATCCCAAC
>JBBPBX010002164.1:73393-93430 GCA_038048925.1 Garcialebias charrua | reverse complement strand
AGTTATTTTTGACTCTGAGCTTACTTTTATTCCTCATATTAAACAAATAGTCAAAACAGGATTTTATCATCTAAAAAATATAGCCAGAGTCCGCCCTCTTCTTTCTCTGACCAATACTGAGACTTTGATGCATGCTTTTATTTCTAGTCGTTTAGACTACTGTAATTCACTGCTTTCTGGTCTCCCTAAGAAAAATTTGTCCAGCCTTCAGCTGTTACAAAACTCTGCTGCTCGTGTGCTAACCAAGACCAGAAGGCAGGCTCATATTACACCTGTTTTAAAATCATTGCATTGGCTCCCTGTGCGCCTCAGGATTGATTTTAAGATTCTTTTAGTGGTTTTTAAATGTCTCAATGGTCTCGCACCATCTTATCTTGCAGAGCTGCTATTGCCCTATGAACCCCCGCGGACATTAAGGTCCTCTGGTACTGGACTACTAACAGTTCCAAAAGTCAGAACTCACACTTATGGTGAGGCTTCTTTCCAGTTCTATGGGCCCCGTCTGTGGAATAGTCTGCCGGAGAACCTGAGGGCTGCAGAGAATGTTGTTGTTTTTAAGAGCAGGCTCAAGACCCATCTTTTTAACTGCATTTCCTGAACTGGTTCATCTCTATCCAATACTACTGTATTTAATTTTATTTATTTATTTTGTGTGTGTCGTTTGCTTTAATTTTGTGAGTTTATTGTTTTATAATTCTGTACAGCACTTTGAGCTGCTTTTAGTATGAAGGGTGCTTTATAAATAAAATTGATTGATTGATTGATGGTGAGCTTGTTTGTTGGAATCCCTGGCAAAAACCTTCAGAAACTTCAATACTGTATATTCAAAACAGTGCAGCAAGGATCTTGTTGAGAGTTCGTAAATTTGAACATATTACGCCCATTCTCCATAACCTTCATTGGCTTCCTGTCGCCTACAGAATTCAGTACAAAACTGCTCTCATTACACATCAATGCTTACACGGAACTTCACCAGATTATCTGAAGGATATTCTTATTCCATACTCATCCACCCGGTCGCTGCGGTCACAGAACAGTAATCTCCTTCACATTCCGAGAACCAAATTAAGGACCATGGGAGACCGGGCTTTCAGTGTGGCTGCCCCCCGCCTGTGGAACTCTCTTCCTGACTGTCTGAGAGCCCCACAGTCTGTGGTTGACTTTAAGAGCGGCTTGAAGACCTTTCTTTTCAACCGAGCATACTCTACCTCCTCATGATTCTACTTTTGATCTTAGTTGATACTGTTATTGATTTTACTTGTTTTATTGACATTTAATTCTGTTGCACTTTGTAGCACTTTGAGATTTTCATTAATGAAAAGTGCGTTATAAATTGAATTCATTATTATTATTATTATTATTATTATTATGATGGTGAGCTACAGAAAAAGCCCAGAACCTAGACCAGAGGACCATCTACCCCATGTAAGGATTCAGAGCCTTCACTCTCAGTCTGGAGGGATTCACCTGCTCGGTCCGGGCTGGTAGGAGGCTTCGACAGCCTTTTGAAATTCTATTTTTTCCCACTTCTTCTTAGACTGTTTGAACCTTTAAGATTCTGTCACACGGGTATTCAAAATCCCAACAACATCTGCTATGTTCAACATGTATTATTGAACTTTAGCCTTCAAGGACTTTAATTATTAGGAGGTTGTGTGACCAATGAAACCTTGGGGACATTGTGAATTATTAATTCACACACAAAAGGAAAAGGTTAATGAATTTGATTATTATTTTTTTTGTTTGTTTATATTGCACTGTACATATTTATGAAGTTGAATGGCCATTCAGAGGTGTTTATTAATGTCATTGGTGTTGCACAAATTTATACACGGTGCCTATTGAATACAAATTCAGTCTCTGTGACTCTATGTTTATTCTTAACCCCCTCTTTCGGAGTCTTGTCTTCTCATAACTAGCCAGTTAATATTAAGATTTATTTGAGGTTACTATTAGAACCCTCATTATTTAACCAATATACTAAGGTGCTATATAAATAAAGTTTATTATTATATAATTTTCAGTTTTCAAACTTGGCAACAAACAAACAAACAAACAAACAAACAAACAAAAACATGAAAAAGCCACTACCCCATAAAAACATTAATAAATTATAATCCACCGCTCAATTAGAAAAATCTGCACCCCAAGCAAACTTTTGCTTCCTTAAGGTCTTGTAGGATTCCAGCCTTTTCTCTGACGGTTCCCGGGCCCTGGGCGCTACCAATGAGCAGCAGCTGTGGGAATTTTGTCTGTGTATGGGAAACATACACAGATGACAGGAAAATACATTATTATTATTATTATCTCCTTGATGAGCTCCAGGAGTATAAGAGGCTGTGGAAGTGTTACTTTCCCTGCTGGAGCATTAGATACTAACTGGTATTGCTATCAGCCTCCTTGTGATTATTTAACCTAAATAATTAAACTGACTTTGTCTGCTCCTCTGTTTTTCTTAGAGCCTGCCTTCTGGGTCTCAAGTCCTGGATTCCTTGTCTCATTCCTTGTGCTTCCATGACCAGTATTTACCTTTGAATCACTACAATCTCATCTTGGCTTCCCTTCAGCTGCTCCTTCGCCACTTCACCACCTGCCCATGCCCATCTAACCACTATGTTTCTGCTACCCCTTGACCCAGGACCATACCTACCTGGAATCCTCTGCTCTCAATGCCGTGAAACATTCTGCATACCAGTAAGAGATGAATGACGTAATCTGAGAATAAAGTCACTTTAATTATTTAAAGAGCTTGAGTCCATTTGCCTCAGTTTTATTACTCTGGGTATTATCTCATTTGTGATACTTGTTGCACAATGACAAACTTTTTTGTTTTTGTTTTTCATAGAATTTATTTTTCTAAGCCAAACCAAAATTGGAAGTAAAATAGGTAAAACATTTTAAAATAAAACAAATGATCACATCACAAAATTTATTTTTGCAAATCATATAAGTGTGCTGCACTTATTAGAGTTAGAAGCAGGAAAGTTTCAAATAATTTATGACTACCGGTATGTGTTCAGTCTGAAATGAGATAGTGTTACGACTCGAGGAACCCAGAGTTGCACGAGACCATGAAAACGAGGCAAGACTCAGGGATTCAAGTGACAGTGTTTATTATTTACAGTGATGTTAGATGATCAGCTGGAGACCTGAGGAGGAAGGAGAGGATCAGAGGGTTCCGTCTGGTGGTGGATAGAGAAGTTGATATTGATCCAAAGGGTTTTTGTCTTACAGTTTGGAGAATGGTCGAAGGAGATCCAAAGTGGACTCCTAATGGAAAGGCAGGCAGGCGTGTGGCTGGAAGGCAAGGCACGAGGGACAGAGAGAGGAGTCCAGGGAGGCCAAGCCACAGCTGGAACCAAGGAGCAGAATCCAAAGGGGAACAAAGGCACAACAGTAACCAAGGAGCGAGGGACCAAGGGAAGACCAAGGCACGACAGGATCCAAGGAGGCAGGTAAGCTGTAACCACAAGAAAGGTTTTTAGACTTTGAACGAGAGATAATCACAGGCCAGAGATAAATGTACCATTAGTGGCTAATGCTCCAGCGACGAGTAATATCCAGCTGCAGCCTTAAGTACTAAAGGACCTCATCAAGGTGATGACTGTCAGGTGGTGTTGACTGGTGGCCATCTTGGAGAGGAAAAGCTGCAGCAGATGGTACTCTCACAGATGGTAAGTAAAAAATATGTAAATCTAACAAAAGATCTGATTTGACAGGAATAATATGAAATCATGCTCCCATCACCCTCTGGAGCACAAGTTAGGAGTCATCAGGACTCTGTATCACAGAGCAGACAGCGTCCCCACTAACTCAGGAGCCAGACAGAAGGAGAAATCACACACAAAACAGGCTCTAGAGAAATGTGGATATCCTAACTGGGCCTTCCTGAAAGCAGAGAAGAAACCCAAACAGGACTCCAGCCAGCCATCAGGTGAAAAGAAGGAACCCAGACCAGTGGTCATTCCGTATGTTGCGGGAGTTTCAGAGACATTGAGACGTTTATTTTCTAAACACAACGTCCCAGTGGCTTTTAAACCCCAAAATACATTACGGCAAAGACTGGTTCATCCCAAAGATCCAGTCCCCCGGCACAAACAGAGTAATATTGTGTATGCTGTTCAGTGTCAGGAGGGCTGTGATCAGTCTTATATCGGGGAAACTAAACAGCCACTGGCCAAAAGGATGGCCCAGCACAGAAGATCAACATCATCAGGTCAGGACTCTGCGGTCTACACTCATCTCCACGCCAGCGGTCACTCTTTCAGGGATGAAGATGTTCACATCCTTGATAGAGAGGAACAATGGTTTGAGAGAGGAGTAAAGGAGGCCATCTTTGTGAAAAGAAACCATCCATCATTAAACAGGGGTGGAGGCCTCCGGGTTCAACTGTCCCCCTCTTATAATGTTGTTATTGCTAGTATCACTCAGCCCTCTGTGAATAGCAAACAACCATCAGGGTAGCACGGTGGGCAGCACGGTGGCACAACTGGTAGAGCTGCTGCCTCTCAGCGAGAAGGTTGCCGGTTCAAATCCCGGTCCGGGGCCTTTCTGGGTGGAGTTTGCATGTTCTCCCCGTGCATGCGTGGGTTTCCTCCGGGTACTCCGGTTTCCTCCCACAGACCAAAAAACATGCTTGTTAGGCTGATTGGTGACTCTAAATTGACCCTAGGTGTGAGTGTGAGAGTGGATGGTTGTTTGGTGTGAGTGAGACAGGTCCCTCTTGTAAATGAGTCCCCGTGACTCAACGAGGCTAGCCTGTATAAATAAAGGTTGAATGAATGAATGAAAAAAGGGTGCTAACGATCCATGATTAGGCTGATGGTCCTCCTTGATCATGTGAGCAACTGGTTTCAGGCTGTCATCAGCCAACTGGTTGATCCACTGTGAGAGGGTGCTACTTATAAGACTGAGCTGAATAAAGCAGCTCAGACTGAGGAAGTCTTTCGGACAAAAGACGAAACGTTTCTACAATTTTTTTGCCTTGTTTTGTTTTGTTTTTTGAATGTCCAGAGGACCAGACTTAGCTTTTTTACATCTCAAACAGTTAAATGACAGAAACGTGTTCAAACCTAGAACAAGTAAAAAAGAACAGTTTGTCTTCTAGCAGTCTAAACCTATTATAGGACAACCAAGGGATAGCTCAGGAAACCAACTCTTAACTGTAGAATTATTTCCACATGAAAATCATAAGCTTAGTCTTAAAATTAGACAGAGGGCAACACTCACAGACAGAAATTGGAAGTTGGGTTCCACAAGAGAAGGGCCTGATAACTGAAAATTCTGCTTCCCATTCTACTTTTAGAAACACTAGGAACAAAAAGTAAGACTCCAGTATGAGACTAAAGTGAAGGAAACTATGGAACGGAAAGTTCTTTAACATAAGATGGTGTCATTTTTGGAAGTAATATCAATAACATGGGCTCGGAGTACAATGGTTCCTAAAAGTACTCAACAGTAGGTGAAGTAAATATAAGTGTTTTTTTTATGGAGAGTACAGTAGATGAACAGAGGAGGAAGGATCTGCAAGAGGTCAACATATGGTGAGTTTGAGGTTTCACGCAGGGTAAGTGCAAGTTTATCACAATTTTGTAAGAATCCATGTACCGGTATCTTCTTTTCTAGGTCCAGGGGGGAAATGAGAGGATAGCAAATTTAAAGTCAGTGGAGAGACTCTCAGGTACATGGTAGCTTTACAGGGCATGTGTTGGAGAGAAAGTGGCAGGCTTAAAGCTGAGTTGTTGAAAATATATAAATTAGTTATTAACAGAACTTGAAGAGGGTCTCACTCTGGAGAATGGCTCAGGATAGGACAAGACGCCAGTCTTCCAGTGATGTCAGTAACAGTCTTGTCGGACCACTTTTTTCATTAACGAGTAATCTAACGCGTTGCTATTTAAAAATCCAGTAATCAGATTAAAGTTACTTTCATCAAATTATTGTGCGTTACTTTTTGTCATTTTCTGTAGTACTGTATTTATTTTATTTCCTCAATGCGTCTCGGGGAGTGATTTAAAAAAAAAGACGAGTCTATGCGGACATTCCGTCACCTGCTGTGAGTGTGAAACCTGACACCAGCAGCGCGTCCTGGAGCTGAGCTGAGGACGAGTGATTAAAAAAAAGACTGTGACGTGACGTCTGCTCTATGCGACCTGAGTTTCAGCTTTCTTGTTAAAAGAGGAGCGCAAATTCAAAGCTGTGCATGGACTTTGTTTCACAAGACTGGATCTGCGCAACACGTCTACTTGAACGGATTTAATGACATCATCCGAACGTGAACACCGCTAAGGCGCTAACAGCAGCTGCAACTTTTATCAGGTAATCAGTCCAGATCAATAACACAAACTGTAGGAGTTTTTAAATCTCTGCATCGTCTGATGTGCAGGCTTTACTGAGCGTCAACACTTCAGCACTTTATGAAAAAACTAAGGACATCCACCTGCAGCTAAGATGAAGACCCTGATGCATGCTCAATAATCCAGGTAGAAAAATCTAAAAAAGCTAAGTCTGGTCCTCTGGACATTCAAAAAACAAAACAAACAACAACAAAAAAATTGTAGAAACGTTTCATATTTCATCAGAAAGACTTCTCAGTCTGAGGAGCTGTATTCAACTCAGTCTTATAAATAGCACCCTCTCACAGTGGATCAACCAGTTTGTTGATGACAGCCAAAACCAGCTGCTCACATGATCAAGGAGGACCATCAGCCTAACAATGGATCATTAGCACCCTGATTGTTTGCTATTCACAGAGGGCTGAGTGACACTAGCAATAACAGCATTGTAAGAGGGAGACAGTTGAACCCGGAGGCCTCCACCTCTGTTTAATGATGGATGGTTTCTTTTCACAAAGATGGCCTCCTTTACTCCTCTCTCAAACCATTGTTCCTCTCTATCAAGGATGTGAACATCTTCATCCCTGAAAGAGTGACAGCTGGCCTATACAAACGTATTGTTCACTTGACACATTTTCAAAATAAACATTTTATAAGTCTTTGTTGTAAATATATTATTTGTTTAGTGAAGTAAAGAAAGACACTTTTTATATAAAGCAAGTATTTCTGTATTTATTCAACCTTCATTTATGCAGAGGTGGGTAGGAACGCGTTACATTTACTCCGTTACATTTACTTAAGTAACTTTTTGAGAAAATTGTACTTGTGAGAGTAGTTTAAATGTGAAAGACTTATACTTTTACTTGAGTAAATTTTAGGGGAGGAAACCGCAACTTTTACTCCGTTACTATGGGCTTTCTGCCGATCGCTACCGTTACTTTTTGTTTAAAATATATAAAAACATTTGCGGCAAATTTATTGCGTTACTTATTGTCACCTGACATGTAACCAATCAAGTGAAGCCAACCAGTCACGTGACCACAACAAACTCTCCACGCAGCCGGCGCAGGCCAGTGACGTTGAGATTCTGGACTCGGTTGAAGAGAGAAACATACGGACGGTTCCTGAAAGAATGGCGACAGAAGCTGGCGAAGAGAAGTAAGAGCACCCCTGGCCTCACGAGCAATGTTCAACTTTCAGTCGTCTAAAAAGAATAGTTACATCATGCGCTGTCAGCTGTGTCTGCCAAAACTTGTAGATGTTTCAGCCTACATGAACTCGACGTCAAATTTGAGAAAACACGTTGCGGTAAGTTTGCCTTTATTTTTTTTTTTTTTTTGTGTAATGATGTCAGCTCTATTTCAACAGCCTGCATAACTTTAAAACTGTGTATGACGTGACTATTGAATGTTACGTGGTGTGTTACTAAAAACGTGTTCACACTCTTGTGTGAGCACACATGAGCAAAATGCTAATGTAGCTAAAAACAAATGGTTTGCTACATAATGGGACGGCTGGTGGAAGATGTAGCTACACATGCTGACAGTCCCCTCAGATTTTTAAAGTCACAAACCTCCAATAAGTGTCTTAGTGGAACACAATTTGTTAAGTGTCCTTGGGTGTCCTGAAAGGCGCTTTTAAATAAAATGATTATTATTATTATTACAGTTGATTCATACAGGCCTAGAACAACCCAAAATAAATAAAACGTCACAGTATTATACTATTTGTCTAAAAAAATGTTCAATACAGAAACAACTGGACTTAATTTGTAACAGAAGATGTTTCGCTCTTCATCCGAGGAGCTTTCTCAATTCAATTCAAAACCAGTTTTTATCAGTTACCGGTACATCAAATAGCCAAAGCAAAATCTTACATTCCAAAATGGATCGGGTTTTAAGCATCCAGACACTGGAACAATCTGTTCATTGATATTCAGCCAGAAGATAGCTATTCGCACATAAAAAGAAGACGATCAACCTAATTATTGTTGACATGCTGCTGTTGTTATGCTGCTCACAGAGGGCTGAGTGATGCAATAACAGCATTGTATGTGTGTGATATATCGATCAAGAGTATGTAAGATTAATAATAATAATAATAATAAACTTTATTTGTATAGCACCTTCCTACAATGCCTTGCATTGACCAAGGTGCTTAACAGGACAGAAAATATAAAAACCGGTACAATAAATCAGTGAAAATAAAAAATAAAAACAGCAGCAATAAATGGAGGCAATGGAAATAAAAATGCTACATACTAAAATACCAAAAGTAATAAAAGTTACACACTGAAAGCTTTTTTGAACAAGTGGGTCTTCAGTCTGGTTTTGAACAGAGTCAGATCAGAGGTGGCACGCAGCTCAAGGGGGAGGCTGTTCCAGGCTTTTGGGCCGGCAACAGAAAAGGACCGGTCTCCCCATTGTTTGTACCTTGAGAATGTCAAGAGCCACTCAGCTCCTGTTGAATAGCAAGCAGCCATCAGTGGGCTGATGTCCTCTGTTTATCAAGTGAATAGCTAGTTTTCTGGAAGTCAGCTAACTGGTTAAACTACTTTTTTACTGAGTTTTTGCAGCTCCTCAGACGAAATGTTTCAACAAAGAAGAATCTGTTCAGAAGACCTGACATCCTTGTTAGATTTGTTTGACCTGAATTATTGAGCAGCATCAGGACATTAACTGTTCATGATGCTCCTGATTTAAAAAGGCTTCTTCTTGTAACTTTTCAGGGGAAAAAAGTATATTTTAATTTGTTGTTATCCAGTTATGATTGCGGTTTTGGGCTTGAAAGTATCTTTTTCTCTCTCTCTCTAAAATAAACTAAAAACATTTTTGCCCTGGCAAACTGCTTTGGTTTCATATTTGAACATTACAGTACAAACTAAAATAAACAACAAGGGTTAATTGTATTTAAGTTACTTTATTTAGTAACGTATTATTAAGTCTCAAACATATACAGTATACTGTATATAACAAACAAAGCTTTTTGTTTTGTTTTTTGAATGTCCAGAGGACCAGCTTTTTTAAATCATTATTATTAACTCAATGCTTTGGCATGTCTTTGAAAATGTAATAGGTTTATCTGAAATGTTTGATGTGTGGATTATATATTCTTATTCTGTTTTATTTATTTATTTATTTATTTGTGAACAGAGGATCCACTCGAACAGCTTGATGAAATACACTGAGTTGGTAGATTCCAACAAGAAGCGAAAATCCTCCTCCTCTGATGAGCCACCGATGAAGAGTGTGAGAATCTTCTGTGCACATGGGCTTCCTCCTGCCAACACTACGTTGCAAGACAAGGAAGAAGCTTGTATCATCTTGCAAAGTGTGTGCACCTCTCATCGATGCCCTGCTGGATGGGATCTTAAAATCTGGTAAATATAAAAACATCAGTGTGTGTGTGTGCACATAACAAAACATTACATACACATGCTGCATAAGTGTAGTAATTCTTTGCAAAAATGTTTTTAAAGGTCTCAACTACATCAAGGATCACTTGGACACTAACATGACAACAGCACAAACAGCAGCCACTCTGATGAAGAAGACTTCTTTGGATCCATTAAGACCAGAAAATCAGGAGAGCTGGAGAGGTATCTTTCATGTCCATCCACTGGAGGTATGGCTCTGTTACACTCTTTTCCTCAAATCAAGCGGTTGTCACTCAAAGTCAACACAAGTCTTCCAGCATCTGCAGCTTGTGAGAGACTCTTTATTCATGCAGGACTCCTTTTTACTGCTAAGAGATCACAGCTTCACTGCAAAAACCTTGAGAGCCAGCTACTCTTAAAGCTTAACAGTCACATTATTGAATAATGTTTCACTGAGTTTATGCTGTCAGTTGTTCTACTGATTAAGTTCAGGAATACACAGTCCTTTGCCTGATGTGTAGGACTGTGTTTCAGTTTATACTTAAACAGTTAGTTCTGTTTATAGGATGTCAAAATGTAAGAAAATGAGTTCCAACTGGTAGAAACAAAGTTTTGCAGAAAGTCGTTTATTAATACAGTATTTAGCTGAATTATTTTGGATACAGTTGCCTTTGTGTTTTTTATTTATTTTTATTTATAACAATGTAAAAGATAAGTGGTTTATTTCTAAATCCTTTTGCCTTTGTGTTTTTATTTATAACAATGTATATTCAGTCTCATTAAAAGTTATGTTTCCTTGTAAATCCATTTGCATGTTATAATTTAATGACACGAGATGGTACTCCGCAGTTACTCACTACTTGAGTAGGTTATAATCAAAGTACTTTTTTACTTTTACTCAAGTAAATTTTTGGATGCCTACTCACTACTTTTACTTGAGTAATATTTGGTTCAAGTAACAATACTTTTACTTGAGTAAAAATTTTGAATACTCTACCCACCTCTGGAACCATTCATCATCATCCTCGTCATCTCTGTGCTTTCACGCAGCCACTGCTGTGACAAGGTGCTGACCGTCGTCATCATTGTCTTCGAAGTGCTTTCACTCAGCCACAGCTGTAACGACGTGCTGTCCATCATCTTCGTTATCTTCATAGCGCTTTCGCATGGCCACGGCTGTAACGAAGTGCTGACCGTCTTCATCATTATCTTCGAAGCGCTTTCACCCAGCCACAGCTGTTACGAAGTGCTGACCATCATCATCTTCCTCTTCATCAGTGTTCTCACGCAGCCGCAGCGTCGCAAAGTGTTGACCGTCGTCTTCATCGCCTTCTTCTTTGTCATCGTCGACATCTTTGTCATTTTCATAGTCATCGTCTTCATCATCGTCATCATCCTTTGTCCTTTCGGCTTAGCTCCTCGCTCCCCGTCCGCTTCTTATCACAGCGGAACAGTTTCTCACACTTTCCACATAGTTTGCCATCTTCCATTGTTCATCTCTCGACATCGTATCCCTCCGTCTGTTCGTTACCTATTCTCGCTCCACCCTCTGAATCCGTATTTCTACCATCCGGACTTGCTTGTCCGACATGGAATTCATTTCCAGCTCACAAGCGTCTCAGTTCCGTTTTACTTCGGTTTCTTATGGGGTTCCTCGTCCTTGCGATCCTTTGGGGGCTTGAATGGTCGAAATCATCCACACTGATAACATTACAGTCGTGGACATGATTAACAAGGGCCGTTCTCACTCTCTAGTTATCCTGCAGTTTATTCGCAAATTAACTCTAATCTCAGCCCAACATCAGTTCTTGCTCCGAGCCTACTTGGCATACATCCGCAACAACCTCAGTGACTTATTCCAAGCTCACACATGTCCTTGTTTTATTAATCCAGCGACTTTTGGGGTTCATCGTCGGGCTCGGGAAGGAAAACAAGTGAACCGTTCCCGAAGGCCAAACCCCACGCAAGAGTCTTCTCATCCCAAGCCCTTCAGCACTCTCCTCGGACAACATCCTTCAGCTCCACTCATCCCTTCATCCCCTCATCCCTACTTCCATATTCCCTTCATCTACTCATCCATACTTCCATCCTCTCCTACATTCATTCATCCCCTCATCCCTCCATCCCTTCCTATCATCCCTACTTCCACATTCCCTTCATCTACTCATCCCTACTTTCATCCTCTCCTACATTCATTCATCCCTTCATCCCTCCATCCCTTCCTATCATCGCTACTTCCATATTCCCTTCATCTACTCATCCCTACATTCATCCTCTCCTACATTCATTCATCCCCTCATCCCTACATCCCTTCCAATCATCCCTACTTCCATCTTCCCTTCATCTACTCATCCCTACTTCTCTCCTACATTCATTCATCCCTTCATCCCCTCATCCCTCCATCCCTTCCTATCATCTTTCCTACATCCCCTTTCTTCCCTCAACCCTACAACCCCTCATCCCTTCATCCCTCATCTTTTCATCAATAAAAAACTTAAACTTGTGTTTTGTGGCGTGGTTCCTTGCTAATGAAATGGAGTTAATAAGTTAACTTAGGTTCGGGAGCAGGGCCACGCCCAAATCACGCCTCCAATTATCCCACGCAACCTACTTATACCTCGCTCACCTATTCATCTCATCTCAGTTCGTTACGTTTTGTCGACCCCAATCCCCCCTCTCCCTTCTTCCAAGTTTACTCTTCGTCCATAACCATGCTTTGCTTTCTCTTGCTCAGGTTTCCGTCCGGGGGGGTTCATCGTCGGGCTCGGGAAGGAAAACAAGTGAACCGTTCCCGAAGGCCAAACCCCACGCAAGAGTCTTCTCATCCCAAGCCCTTCAGCACTCTCCTCGGACAACATCCTTCAGCTCCACTCATCCCTTCATCCCCTCATCCCTACTTCCATATTCCCTTCATCTACTCATCCATACTTCCATCCTCTCCTACATTCATTCATCCCCTCATCCCTCCATCCCTTCCTATCATCCTACTTCCATATTCCCTTCATCTACTCATCCCTACATTCATCCTCTCCTACATTCATTCATCCCCTCATCCCTCCATCCCTACATCCCTTCCAATCATCCCTACTTCCATCTTCCCTTCATCTACTCATCCCTACTTCTCTCCTACATTCATTCATCCCTTCATCCCCTCATCCCTCCATCCCTCCATCCCTTCCTATCATCTTTCCTACATCCCCTTTCTTCCCTCAACCCTACAACCCCTCATCCCTTCATCCCTCATCTTTTCATCAATAAAAAACTTAAACTTGTGTTTTGTGACGTGGTTCCTTGCTAATGAACAGACATTCAGCATGTGGCTGGCAAATCCAACGTGGTAGCTGACTGTCTGTCCCGGGTGCTGATCTCTCCCGTGTACGTTGGCATCGATTTTTCTGCTATGGCTGCGGACCAACGTAGTGATGCAGAAATACTCAAACTCCAGTCTGGGCCCACAGGCCTCAAGTTGGAGGAACGGCAGGTGAATGACGGAGGTCCTCTCCTACTCTGTGACATTTCTACTGGCGTGTCCCGCCCTCTGGTTCCGGTTTCATGGCGCCGCCACGTTTTTGACCTCTTTACATTCCCTTTCTCATCCAGGTGTTAGAGCCTCTGTGAAACTGGTCAGTTCAAAGTTTGTTTGGCCCGGTCTGCGTAAAACAGTTAAGGAGTGGGCAGCAGCATGTGTCCCATGCCAGCGTGCTAAGGTCAACAGGCACACCAAAGCACCTTTGGAACCTTTCTCCATTCCTAGTCGGCGGTTTGATCATGTGCATGTAGACCTGGTGGGTCCTCTGCCTCCATCACAGGGTTTTACACATCTGTTGACTATGATCGACCGGACCACCAGGTGGCCTGAGGTGGTTCCTCTGGCATCCACAACATCTGCAGTTGTGGCCCGGGCATTTATGTCTACCTGGGTTGCGCGTTTTGGCCCCCCTTCAGACATTACATCTGACAGGGGCCCTCAGTTTGTTTCAGAGCTTTGGTCTACCATGGCCAAGAGTCTGGGGACTAACATCCACAGAACCACCGCTTACAACCATAGATATATACACTAGATAAGACATCCCCGCTGTTGGCCAATGGAGACCGACATCGTCAGACGGCGGCCATCTTGGCACAGACAGAACGCCCACTCTTAACATGAATGTGAATGGGGCATTTACTATTAAAATAACCATAACTTGCTTAATTTTCAACCGATTTTAAAACGGTTTGGTTTGTTATAAATGTGAGAGATGTTGTTATAATATGGTATACTTAAGATGGACGTTCACATGAAAATAACGTTATATAGACACTGTATTGCACTAGCAATATACACAATAAGATTATATTTACATCTATTTATAAATACATGTTTATTTCCAGCGAAATTAACTGACATATGTTACAATGCTAATAAATATTTAATACTATTTCATCATAAATAGCATTATTATTAGTGGTATGAAAATAATTTATGCCAATTTTTTCCCTACACATGCAAATATTATGTAATATTAAATACATTATTACACAAACCTTGGTCAATATGTGTAGTTTATTTTTTTTAGATACATGAAAAGATTTAATAATCGGGAGATATAAATAAACAAACAAACAAACAGAAATAAACATCTGATAGTGTGACAAGACTCTCAGTCCCTCGGTGCAACAGTAACTATTTAAACATTAAAACACTGAAACATATAATAATAAACATAAGCATAAAATAGTAAAACTGTAACACTGTCCTGAGTTTTTGCATAGTGGTAAATGAGTATGAAAATTTACACCAACTCTAAAACTAAAACACTAAACATTTAATGAACATAATACTGTCCTGAGTTTTTGCATACTAGTATAAAAAGTAAAAAAGTATAAAAGTACAGTATAACTATAAAATAAACTAAAGGTTCTAGCATTGACATTTGCAAAGTGGCAAAGCAGCATATGAGTTAATGTACACAGTATATTTAAATTCTAGATTCTCGATGAGTGTGACACCCAAAACACGAATAAAACCTTTTAAAAAAGACGAAACTGCTGTCTGATAACCAAAGAAATCATAGCCACGTTAATAATGTTTTTAAAAACATAAACCGTTTGTAAATCCGTCAAGATTACAGCGAGTTAAGCGTATTGTTGTTTGTATAAATCCCTCACCTCCATACGGTTTCCACAGCTGCAGCTAATGTTGCTGCGAATAAAACCTTTTAAAAAAGACGAAACTGCTGTCTGATTACCAAAGAAATCATAGCCACGTTAATAACGTTTTTAAAAACATAAACCGTTTGTAAATCCGTTAAGATTACAGCGAGTTAAGCGTATTTTTATTTGTATAAATCCCTCACCTCCATACAGTTTCCACAGCTGCAGCTAATGTTGCTGTCTGTGGCAAGATGGCCGCCGCTTGACGACGCCGCTGACTCCTCCTCAGCTTATCTAGTGTATATATCTATGCTTACAACCCCCAAGCTAATGGGTTGTGTGAACGGTTTCACAGGTCATTGAAAGCTGCACTTCGTGCTGCATTGACCGGTGACAACTGGATTGACCGTCTTCCGTGGGTCTTTCTGGGTTTACGTACCGCAACCAAAGAGGACCTTGGCACTTCCCCAGCTGAGCTGGTTTTCGGTCAGCCTGTGCGTGTCCCTGGCGAGTTTTTACCTGAGGTACCCTCACCACAGTTCGCTTCCCTGTTGCAACATTTTTCATCTCAGGGGGACTCTTTTCGGGTCCCTGGCCCGGTACACCATTGTTTACCACAGCCATTGGTCCCTAAGAGCCTAGAGGCCTCTAAATTTGTTTTTGTCAGACACAATGCCCACAGGACACCACTACAGCCCTTGTATGATGGCCCATTTAGAGTTCTCCAACCAGGTCCCAAACACTTCCTTTTAGATTTAGGGGGTCGTAATGAGACGGTCTGTATCAATAGGCTTAAACCCGCTCATGTTCTGTCAGATGATCAGGTTGTTATGGCCCAGGCTTCTCGCAGGGGCAGACCTCCATCCACGTTGCTAACGGACTGCTGTCCTCCTTCCAGAGACTCTCGACAACCAACGGAGCTCAACTCTTCTGCAGGCCCTCCTTGTTGCCCTCCACTTCATCAGACTGGTTCTTCAGGGTCCAGGTTCAGCCATTCTGGTTGTTTGCTCAGGGGGGGGGGGGCATATGTGGCGGACCACTAGGGGGCTCTACTCACACCTAGAAGACAGGATGTTGTAACCCAGAAGACAGGATGTTGTAACCAAAAAAGGTTCATGTGAAAAGTGTGGGTTTTGGCGCATACCGCGCAGAGTGAGTTGGAGTTGAGTAAAGTGAGGTTCTGCATCCAGTTTCTGTGTCATCTTTTCTCCTGCTCCCCAATAGGTCACATTTTGTTTGACATGCGACACATCCTTACACAAAAATTGACAAAAATGAACAAACAAACAAATACATTAAAACATGACAACAACAAACGAAGACTCAGAGTTTAAAATATACAATGTTGAAGATGTGGTTGATGCAAATTTTTATCCTGCTATAAAAGACTGTGAATATTATAATGAAGAACAGTTTAATGACATCAATATAACAAATGGAGATCTCTCTATTATTCACATCAATAGTAGAAGTATAAATGCAAATATATCCAAAATAACAGATTATTTAAAACAGTTAAACAGAACTTTTACATTAATAGCACTGTCAGAGACATGGCTTAATGATGAAAACAAAAATAATGTTCACATCGAAGGATATGAATTATATCATTTAAACAGAAACAATAAAAAAGGTGGTGGAGTAGCTCTCCATCCATCCATCCATTTTTGTCCGCTTATCCGGGGTCGGGTCGCGGGGGTAGCAGCCTAAGTAGGGAGGCCCAGACTTCCCTCTCCCCAGCCACTTGGAGCAGCTCCTCTGGGGGAATCCCAAGGCGTTCCCAGGCCAGCCGAGAAACATAGTCCCTCCAGCGTGTCCTGGGTCTTCCTCTGGGTCTCCTCCCGGTGGGACATGCCCGGAACACCTCACCAGGGAGGCGTCCAGGAGGCATCCTAACCAGATGCCCGAGCCACCTCAACTGGCTCCTCTCGATGTGGAGAAGCAGCGGCTCTACTCCGAGTCCCTCCCGGATGACTGAGCTTCTCACCCTATCTCTAAGGGAGAGTCCAGACACCCTGCGGAGAAAACTCATTTCAGCCGCTTGTATCCGAGATCTCGTTCTTTCGGTCACAACCCAAAGCTCATGACCATAGATGAGGGTGGGAACGTAGATCGATCGGTAAATTGAGAGCTTTGCCTTTCGACTCAGCTCTCTCTTCACCACGACAGACCGGTACAGAGCCCGCTTCACTGCGGATGCTGCACCTATCCGCCTATCGATCTCACGCTCCAGTTTTCCCTCATTCGTGAACAAGACCCCGAGATACTTAAACTCCTCCACTTGGGGCAGGACCTCATCCCCGACCCGGAGAGGGCATGCTACCCTTTTCCGGCTCGACCATGGCCTCGGAGTAGCTCTATTTGTCAAAAATGAAATAAAATGTAGAATAATTAATTAAATGTCAATAATTGTTGACAATCTTATGGAAATAATAACAATAGAAATATTAAATGAAAAAGCTAAAAACATATCCATAAGTTGTGTATATCGATCACCAGGATCAAATATAGAAATATTCACCGATAAAATCATACAACTATTGGAAAAGAGTTTAAATAAAAAAGTTTTCTTGTGTGGAGACTTTAATATTGACCTGGGAAATAAAACAGATTCAAATAACATCAGCACATTTCTAAATTCAATGTATAGTTTAAATCTTTATCCGTTAATATCAAAACCAACAAGAATTACAACTCATAGTGCTACGATAATTGACAACATTTTCACAAATATAACAAATGGGGATGTGACAGGTGGTATCTTAACAACCGATTTAAGTGATCATTTACCAGTTTTCACTATCTACAGAAATGATCAAAACATTACAAAAGAAGTAACAATTAAGAAAAAATAAACACATCAAAAAAGCAATGGATCAATTAAAAGATGATTTACAGAAGCAAAACTGGAAGGACGTGTATGTTGATGATGTTAACAGATCATATGATGAATTTATGAACATTTTAGAAGCTCTGTATGAAAAGAATTGTGTGCAAAGAAATCGTAGAAAAAGAAATATTGTCGACCAACCTTGGATGACTTGGTTGAGAAATGCTTGTAAATGCTTGTAAAAAAAATTACTTGTATTAATGTTTCTTAAAAACGAGAACACAACAAGCTGAAGAAAAATATAAAAATAAATTGGTAATGATTATAAGAAAATGCAAGAAAGAATACTATAGTGATTTATTAAACAAGAGTAATGGTGACACTAAAACAACATGGCGAGTTATAAATGATGTTCTAAAAAGTCATAAAGCGAAAACGAACATTGCAAAATATTTTGTGAAAGATGACAAAGAAATACATGATGAGAATGATATCGTAAATGAATTTAATCAATATTTTGTAAATATTGGATCAAGCCTTGCAGCTAAAATACCAAAAGTAGATAATAATGTGTGTCATTCAATTAAAAGTTGCACCAACAGTATTTTTCTTAATGGAACTAACAAAGAGGAAATTATGAAAATGGTAAAAAATCTCTCAGACAAGAGATCAAAAGACTGGGTGGACATGGATATGATGTTCGTAAAAGAAATAATGAGTTATGTTATTGAACCGTTTACATATATATGCAATTTATCTTTTTCAACAGGAATATTTCCAGATAACATGAAAGTAGCAAAGGTAATTCCTCTTTTTAAAAATGGTGATAAATGTGTATTCAATAATTATAGGCCAATATCCTTGTTACCACAGTTCTCAAAAATTCTAGAAAAACTATTTGTGACCAGATTGGATCAATTTATTGATAAACAAAATATTTTAAGTAGCAGTCAGTATGGGTTTAGAGGAAAAAACTCTACATCAATGGCTCTCATGGATTTAATGGAACAAATAACTAATGCTGTCGATCATAAACAGTACTGTGTTAGTGTTTTTGTTGATCTAAAAAAAGCATTTGATACCATTGACCACACCATTCTCCTTGAAAAACTAAATAAATATGGTATTAGAGGACCAGCATTACAGTGGGTATCTAGCTATTTGAAAGATAGGAAACAGTTTGTGCAAATAAATGATGTTAGATCTGACCTCCGTGATATCACTTGTGGAGTTCCTCAGGGCTCTGTGCTTGGACCAAAGTTATTTATTTTATATGTGAATGACTTGGTAAATGTGTCAGGACTTCTTAAATGTGTTCTTTTTGCCGATGACACCACATTTTTCTGTTCGGGTAAAGACATAAAACAGATTTTGGATATGATGAAAACAGAATTTATAAAAATACAAACTTGGTTTAAATTAAACAAATTATCTTTGAATTTAGATAAAACTAATTACATGATATTCAGTAACAAAAAGAGAATTGTTGACGATCCATTTGAAATTGAAGATGTTGTGATCTGTAAAGTGAGTGAAGTGAAGTTTCTGGGTGTTATCATTGATGACAAACTGACATGGAAACATCATGTAAATTCCATTAAAACAAAAATAGCTAGATCAATTGCAGTACTGTATAAAGTCAGGGATTTTTTAATTGATAAAGCTCTGTATATGTTGTATAACACAATCATTGTTCCACATTTAATCTATTGTATTGAGGTTTGGGGAAAAGCGTGCAAAACAATTACAAAGCCTGTTTTTATTTTACAAAAGAGAGCTGTAAGAGTAATCACCAGAAAACATTTCAGTCACCCATCAAACACCTTGTTTCTTCAGCTAAATTTATTGAAATTCCAGGAATTGGTAGAATATAGTATTTTATCAGTTATGTATAGGGCTCATAATAACACATTACCTTTAAATATCCAAAGAAATTTTATAAAAAGACAAAGTTATTACAATCTCAAAGGGACAGAGATATTCATCAAACCACAATTCAGAACCAGCTTAAAGGGACGGTCTACCTCAATTCAGGGAGTTCGATTGTGGAATGTTCTGGAGAGTGATGTTAAAAATGCAAAATCAATGTATACATTTAAGAAAAAGGTCAAAAAGGACTTGCTCAAAAACTATATATGATGTAGCTTAGTGTGTTTGTGTATTACACTTATGTTGTACTTATGATGTAGCTTAGTGTGTTTGTGTATTACAGTTAGAAAAATTTAGTAGAGTTATTCATTTTGTGATGTAGTTTGTGTATTACAGTTAGAAAAATTAAGTAGAGTTATTCATTTTGTGATGTAGTTTGAAGGTTATCATTGGTTGAACAAACTGTGAAATAAGGGGCAGATATAATAAGA